>SJXQ01001103.1:60455-70709 GCA_006408695.1 Aepyceros melampus
GACCTTGCTATTGTAAAACTTTAATAGTTGGGGGTGGGGTGAATTTATAGTCCAGGATTGGGGTGGGAGGATAGGGGAGAACTAACTTCCTAGGGACAGTGCAAAAACCTCAAGAGCCTACTGCACGCACCCTGTTGCTTGATTAGTGCCCCCAGGGCTTTATAACCAGGCTATGAAGCTAGGAAAACCCAAAGACGGTAAGCAGCCATTTGCAGAAGGGATCTGGAAGTGGACTATGGCTGGGGGCCCTTAGGAGGCAGGACCGGCATGTGTGGAACAAGAAAAGTTTTATAAATTTCTTTGCCCACTTTGGAACACAGCCTGCCTTGTTGGAAATTAAAATTTGTTGGTATACAGAGTAAATTCACCTTTTGCATTTGGTTTTCTCCAGCCAGGGAGAAGCAAGTTACCTCTGGGTACCTGGATTGTGGGGTGTGCTATTTCAGCATCTGTAAGACTGAGGGTCTGTAATGCTTGGGAGGGCTGCCCTGGGATAGCACTATGCAATCCCCTTCTTTACTCTGCCATGTTCCCTGAGATCCACACACAGAATTTCTTTCTTTTTGTGCTGAAGCTCAGGCCCTCCTGCCCCAGGTTGACCCACAATGACCTGGTTACCCCTTCATTCAACAGATAAGCACTGACATCCTGTCTGTGCCAGGCCCTGCTTGCTGTGCTTTGTAGTTGTTGTCGCTCAGTCATGTCTGACACTTTGCAACCCCATGAACTGCAGCATGCTAGGCTTCCCTGTCCTTCACCATCTCCCAGAGTCTCCTGGAGCTTGCTCCAACTCACGTCCATTGAGTTGGTGATGCCATCCAACCGTCTCATCCTCTGTCGTCCCCTTCTACTACCTTCAATCTTTCCCAGCATCAGGGTCTTTTCTAATGAGTCGGCTCTTCGCATCAGGTGACCAAAGTAATGGAGCTTCAGGGATATGAACAGGAATAATTTGCTGATCATGCCTTAGAGAAACCCTAAAGGCAATCTTCCCCAAATCCGTCCAGAGTTTGTTAGTTTGTGCTGAGAAGGCTGGTAGCATTTCTTTGCTTCTGGGAAGATCCAGCTCCTGAAATTTCCCTTACAAAGCTCAGCTTCTCTTCCTGCTCCTTTTCTAAGACCTAGTGGGAAAAGGCTTAGGAGGAGCGGACCCCTGCGGGGCCTCCAGGAACACTTGACCATCCTTCCTCCCAGCCCCGCGATCGCAGTTCGGTCCTCCCAGTGCAGGGGGCGCTATGCAACGGTGCGCGCCGGGCGCGGTCGGCCTCCTCCTCCTGCACTCGGGCTGCCCCCGGCAGCACAGGCGAAACCGGAAGCAGTGGCCGGCGGGGGCGGGGCAGTGTAGCGGCTGGCTGGTCAAGCCCCGCACTGCCCTGGGGCGCGGGGCGTGCCCTCTGTTGGGAACCATGCTTGGCAGGTCTGGGTATCGGGCGCTGCCTTTGGGGGACTTTGACCGTTTCCCGCAGTCGAACTTCGGCTTCCTGGGCTCGCAGAAGGGCTGCTTGTCCCCGGAGCCGGGCGGCGTGGGGCCGGGGGCCGGTGAGTGGCCGCCCAGCGCAGCGGATCCGAGGGAGATCAGCAGGCACCCCCGAACTCTCTGCCTCTCGGGAGTCAGCGTGTCTTGCGTCCTCGCAGCCTAAGAGGCGGGACCGAGAGGGGTTTTCCACGACGTGGAGAGGGGCTTGGGTCAGGCGCTGGGATACTACCGCCCATCCGCCGTTCTTAGAGCTACGGGGCGGCAGCACTGGAGCTCTCTCATGTTTCAAGAAGCCTCGCTCCACCTCGTTTCTTCCTGGCATTTATCAGCCCAAAGGTGTCAGGTTTCCGTTGTGCCCAGAAAGAAACTAAGGTCAAGGCATAGGAGATCACCAGCACGCCAAGAGCACTTGGTCGCCTAGAAGTGGCAGAATCTTCACCTCAGGGGACACCTCTAGATTCCTCAAGCTTGAGTATCTCCCGGTTTCCTGGTGGAGATGCGCAGGCCAAAAAGGCAGGCCCTTAGATGCCTGTCGTGTCTTCCCAGGCCCTGTTTTTCTCCAAAGCCTTGAGTAATTCCCTTGACCCAGAGGTCAGATCCCCGTGCTTCAGCCTGACAACCAAACCCCAGAGGATTCGGTCCTTCTGTGACCCCCTCCTGTAATGAGAGCTGCCCCTATCCAAGAGTTCTTTTCCTGCTGGAGCCACATGGGTCAGAAAGAAGCAGGAAAGGAGATTTAGTATTCCAGTGCTCAGAGAGCCCATAGGGTGTGGTGTTCCTGGAAGGGTGGAGCAGAGGATTCTGTCTGCTTCCAGTTCAGGGTTGGGAGAGGATTCCCCACGATCCTGGGGTTTTCTTAGCTTTCAATCCCATCCTGGGGTTCTCATTCACCAGGAGCAGGGACCTGTGCTTCAGCCAAGTCTTTTCTTCCTAGTCCCCCTCCCCCACCTCTCTTCTGAAGCTGCTTCAAGTGAAGCGTGCATTTTGATGGTCATTAGGACATTAAAATGTGGTGAAGAATTGTGAGCTAAGAAAGAACATCTTAGCCCTCATCTGTGTCATCTGTTGAAGAGCCATTGATGCTTTATCTCTTTTGGTTAATGCCTTACCTCCAAATTGAAAGCACACTTCTGGCCAATAGTGGAGGATGTGTTCTGCCAGCAGCCTTCAGTTCAACCCAGCATGTGTTTACAGATGCTGAGTTCCTCCTGTCTTTACCAGAAGTGGGAGGCGGTTTAAATAAGACAAAAGGATTGACTCCTACTCAGCCCAGTGAGGAGAGCCGAGCTGTCCTGTGATTAACTTCTCAGTTCCAATGACTGCTGCCTAGCAGAGAATGGGCCTTGTGAGGTTGGGACTTGGAACAAATTGATTCTGATATGTGGGAGGAAGGAACAGTCCTTAACTAGCTCCTGCCCACAGATACGCAGTTAATATTAGGCAAGGCAAGTATTTGATGGTCTTTAGGGCACTCCAGTGAAATGAAACACTGTGAGTTAGGAAAGAACATCTTAGCTCTGAGAAGGAAGGAGCCACTGAAAGGGGAGGTGGACAAAAGGTGCATTTGACTGAGTTCACTCAGCCTGCAGCTGTCATGCCAGACGCAGTTGGCGTTTCTTAACTTCTCTGCTCTTTTGTCCCTAGATGCAGCTCAGAGCTGGCCCTCCTGCTTCTGCCATGGCCTTATCAGTTTCCTGGGGTTCTTGGTGCTGCTGATCACCTTCCCCATTTCTGGTTGGTTTGCCCTGAAGGTAAGGCTGGCTGGGTCAGTCCCCAGAGTGGTTGGGCCACACTAAGAGCTTTAACATTGGTGCATGAATTTCCCACCCTCTGCCTGCTTCCTCTAAGTATTATTACACCTCTGTGAAATGGGCACAGATGGTAAAGAATCTGCCTGCAATGCAGGAGTCCTGGGTTCAATTCTTGGGTTGGGAAGATCTCCTGGAGAAGGGAATGGCACTCCACTCCAGTAGTCTTGCCTGGAAAATTCCATAGACAGAGGATCTTGGTGGGTTACAGTCCATGGGGTCGCAAAGAGTCGGACATGACTGAGCTGCTAACACTGTGAAATGGGCTGGACAAGAATTGTTCATTCTCAGCTTTCAGATGAGGAAACTGAGGCTCAACTTTACTGGGAGCCAGTAAGTGGCAGAAACAAGTCTTCCCAAATGCTCCTTTAGGGGTCTGAACACTGGTGTTAAGGTGCACACAAATATCTTCTTCCCTTTGGGTTAGGCTAAGTTAGAAATGAAAAACACTCAACCTGGCCCAGCAAGTGATGAGTAAAAGGAATTTCAGCCTCGTTTTCAACAAGGGATGGGGCAGAAGGGAAAGGATGAGCTAGAGTAGCTACTCGCCCCTGAGAGCTGCAGTGGGGGTGGAAGCTGACCCTCACGCAGCCCCAGACAACAGTCACTGACTCTGGAAAATTTAGGGTTTGGGGTGGTCTGGAAGGGGGTCCTTCCTTAGAAGGCCCTAGATCCTAATCCTGAAACTGCCACTGAAACAAATATCATGTAACCTTGGACAAGTCACTGCCTCTCTGAGCCTTTGTTTCTCAATTTGGATATATTTCCTTCCTTGAGGACTCCAGGAACCTGAAGCTGGCAAAGCCCTTCCCTCAGGGTCGCTATTAGAGCGGCCCACTTATCCCTTGACTAAGACAAGGGCAGACAGTTTCCTGGTTTGAGTCATGTTTAGCTTTAGACCACACAGGTAAAAGGTTGCACAGACAATCAAGTCAGTACTGTATCGTAGTTGAGAGCATGGCTTTTGGAGTTACTCAGAACTGCCTTCAAATCTTGCCTGTTTCACCTGGGGGTTTTGTGGTTTTTGAGCAAGTCAGTTAACCTCTCAGAGCTTGTTTTTTTTCATCTGGAAACAGAGCTAAGGATCCCTGACCCTGAACCTGAGGGAGAGAGGTGGAGGAAAGACCTGGGCAGACATAATTGTCAGCATCAGCTCAGTGCTTTTGACCCTTTCCCTTGCTATTATGAGCAGATCGTGCCCACCTATGAACGCATGATCGTGTTTCGACTGGGCCGGATCCGCACTCCTCAAGGACCCGGTGTGGTTCTGCTCCTGCCCTTCATCGACTCTTTTCAGAGGGTAGATCTGAGGACACGAGCCTTCAATGTTCCTCCCTGCAAGGTGAGGGGCTTCTCGGCTCCCCTGGATAGAGGGAGGCGGGGAGCCTGTGCTGGGTGTGTTGTGGATGTCAGTACCTTGGCCTGCGAGTAACCGTCAGGGCTGAGGGGTGGGCAAGACACCAGAAAAAGGAGGAGGGAAGCTGGGAGGACATCCTTGCTCTATATATCGAACCCCTTGCACTCGGGGTTACCATTTTGTTCTCGAGGAGCCAGTGGCCAGGCAAGTGGGTCAGATTAGGTGGTCTCAGTGGGCCTGGCCTCCCTGCAGCCCCTGCCCCTCTTTCCTGGCCTCTCCTAACAGTTGGCCTCTAAGGATGGGGCTGTGCTGTCCGTGGGGGCCGATGTCCAGTTCCGCATCTGGGACCCGGTACTGTCGGTGATGACGGTGAAGGACCTGAACACAGCCACACGCATGACAGCCCAGAATGCCATGACCAAGGCCCTGCTCAAGAGGCCCCTGCAAGAGATCCAGATGGAGAAGCTCAAGATCAGCGACCAACTCCTGGTAGGCAGCTCTGACCAGGCAGAGTTCCGTGGCTTGCACGTGGGCCCGGCTCTGCCTGCTGGGGCACTTTAGCATAGCACCAGGTCACTCTGGGCCTCAGTTTACCTTGTGTCCCAAGAGTGTAATAACTTGTGAAGAGTCAGTGGTCTTGGTGGGACTGTGAGCTGAGGAATGGAAGATGGGCACAGACCATAGCAATCTTGGGCAAACCAGGCCTGAGAGGTGAAGGGGCTGGGCCAGGGGAGTGGCCTTGAGTCTTGCCCCAGACTGCCTGAGGTTTCACTCTCCACTGCCCTGCAGGCGTTGCCATGACAATGCTGGGCCTCAGGGGCACTGAGCAGCCTCCTGGGCAGGCAGGTGGGTGAAAGGAGCAGGGGCCTTCCTGGCCCAGTCACCTTCTGGGGAATTCCATGCTCCCCAAGGCAGCATGTGCGTTTTTGTGGTTTTGTGTTCTTTGTTCTGGGCCTTTTTCCTGCCTCTTGTCTGAGTGTGAGTAGTTACACTGGAATTCACCTCAGATCCCTCCTCTGACAAGAGGGGTTGAAATAAATACACGTGTGAGGGCATGTCGCCCGCTCCTCATGCTCACCTCAGGCTTTCTCCCATATCCTGGCAGGGGACCGTGGGTGAAGTTTCTCCTCGTTCCCCTAGGCTCTGCCTTCCCCAGGGTTAGAGGACAGGGAAGGGAGTGGATAATGCCATTCCTGGGGGTTCCAGTCCCTCCAGGAAATAAATCAACTGGCTGAAATTTCCAAGAAAATTCTATTTGTGTTAGTAACAATACTTCTCACACACATAGCATTTTGCCTGCCTCAGTGTATCTCAGCTTTGCATTTTGCTGCACGAAAGCCAGTATCACTCTTTTATTTTGGAGGAAGGAAATTAAGGCTCAGAAGTTATTTGACTTGCCTCTAAGAGCCGTGGTCAAGGGCAGAGCTGGGCCAGAGCCAGATCACCTGCCCCTGCCCTCCAATCCACTGCGTGCTGCTGCTGCTGCTGCTGCTGCCAAGTCGCTTCAGTCATGTCTGACTCTGTCGACCCCATAGATGGCAGCCCACTAGGCTCCCCCGTCCCTGGGATTGGGATTCTCCAGGCACGAACACTGGAGTGGGTTAGTCAACTGCTTAGTCTTACACAAGTCAGATTTTGTTCTTGGCCTTTGTTTTTGGCCTTGCTGCACATTACTTTGGTGCAGCAAAGCCACGAGAAGCCATTTGGGGGTGTGAGTCCCATACCAGGGCATTAGAGTCCTTTAGGGCCATTACCCAGACTGACTTAGCTCCTGGCAAAGTGGATTCAGTACCTGGATAAAAACAAATCTCAGGAAATCCACCACCTTCGGCAAGGCCTGGTTCAGACATCCGTCTCTCACTTTCACTCCTCCATCTGCCTGTTTTGCACCTGGAGGGACTGCACGCTTCCCACCTCTCCCTTGCTGGGCCCTCTTAGCTGCTTACCCACTTGTGCCTGCTGCTTTACCTCTCCTGGCCTGGCCCAGCCTCCCCTACTGCTGGCCCCACCCCACCCATCCGTCTGCAGCAGGCCTTGCCTCTTGATCCTCAGAAGAAAGCACACTAGGGTGAGAACTCCAGCGTTGCCCCTTGAAGCCCACCTACCTCTGTGCTGTTTTCCTGCCTCCCTGGAAGCATCTGGTTCCTCTGCACTGCCCAGTGCTCGGGGCCCAGGACTCGGCTCCCTCCCTCCGCTCATCCTCTTCTTGCCTTTCTGCATGCTCTCCCTTTGCCCCACACCCCTTCTAGCCCTTCACCCATCTCTTCCCTTCCCTTTCCTTCCTCCCTTCCTCTTGTGACTCTAGGCTCCTAAGACTGACGTCACTGCCGACTCCACAGTGACCTCCCTCTTGCCAGCACTTCTCAGTCCTTCCCTCACGTCACCTGGAGGCAGCCTTGGACTCCACGGGCGTGTCCTTCTCTAATTATTGGATCCCCTGTTTCCTCTGAATTCCGTTACTCCACACTCCTGGTTACTCCCTATCCTCCTGTTTCCGGGGTTCCCTCAGTGGTCTCTTTTCACCTGTGATCCACCTGGGGCTGTTTCTACTTCTGGACACTAATTATTCACGACACTCTGATCCAGTCCCATTCTGTCCTACTTCCCGGACCTACTTACCTAGTTGTGGCTGGCTGTCCCATAGACACCTCAAGCTTAATGTATTTAAAAATACCTTATTCCTTCCCTAAAGGAATACTCATCATTCCTTCCCTGCCCACCCCCACATCTGTGTCTTCGTCTGTGTGTGCTTTCTGGGTGAATGCCCACACTCATGATCTGTGCAAGAACCCACGTCAGAAACCTGGCTCCCCCGGCTCCTCACCATCCTTCCTCTTTCCACACACTCAGGCAGCTGAGAAGCCCAGTGGTGCTGCTTCTCTCGTGTCCTTCTGTGGCTTAGAGTCTAAGAGTTGTGCCCCTCTGCCATGAGTCTCAGCTCAAAGCCGCCTCTGCCTGACACTGCGTCTGCATAACTTTTGCCTGCGGTTTGAAACACCATCCTACCCGGTCTCCCTCCATCCTCAACCCTTCCGGTCCAACGTCCACATAGCAGCCAAGAGAATCTTTGCAGCTAGGAAGACTGCTCTGTCACTTTGCTGCTAAACTCCTCTTGGGGGCCCCTTGTACCTCAGAATAAGTCCAAATGAGAGAGGGCAGCCCCCTTGGCTGTCTCCAGTGTCCCAACCCGCACTTGAGGGTCTGGCTTCATGGAGCTGTGGTTACTCACAGTTCCCCAAACATTCAAGGTGCTCTTCTCTGGGCTTTGTCACATGCTGTTCCTCTTGTCTGGAAGGGTCCTCCTTTATGGCCTTCACCTGGATAGCTCCTCCTCCTCCTAGCATCACCCCTTCCTCCCTGCCCCACACCCTTCCCTGGTGCACACTACAACTTCCCACAGCTGCGTTGTAATTGCCCTCTGCCTCCGACCAGGCTGGGCACTTCTCAAGGGCTGGCCTGGTACCTCATGGGTCACTGTGGCCTTTCCAGCCTGCCTAAAGAAGGTGCTCTGGATGGAACTTTTGTGGAATGAGTGCCATTTCTCCCCACACTTCTTCCAGCTGGAGATAATGATGTGACCAGGGCCTGGGGGCTGGAGGTGGACCGTGTGGAGCTGGCAGTGGAGGCCGTGCTCCAGCCGCCCCAGGACAGCCCAGTGGGGCCCAGCCTGGACAGCACCCTGCAGCAGTTGGCCCTCCACTTCCTGGGAGGCAGTGTGCCTTCAGTGGCAGGAGGCGCCCTGCGCCCTGGACCAGGTAAGGAGCCTCAGGGAAAGGGGGGATTCCCCCGCCGGGCGTTCAGCTTCGTGCCTAGCACAGACTGAGCTTCGCCTCTTGTTCCTTTAACTAAGCACCTTGTGCAGTGCACACCCTGCCTGGCTGTTCCAGCCACCCCGATTCTAGAGCTGACCAGAACTAAGGTAATGAGAAGAGTCTGAGTATGCAGAGGCCTTTGGGAGCCTCCATGGGAAGAAGCAACAGCATCCGGAAGAGAGTTTAAGACTCAAGGCTGGAGTGATTTAGAAATGGGGGTTGGGGTTATGGCTAGAAACTCAAGGGCAGCCTCTTAGCAGAGGAAGAAACTGAACGCAGGCCTGTAGGGGATGTAAGAGAGTGCTGTGAAGCCACGGGGGCCACCTTGGCAGCGCACTGACTTCCTTCTCTCTGCCTCCCTCTCCCATCCCGTTGGCCACCACCAGCAGATACCTTGGAGATGGTGAGCGAGGTTGAGCCGTCTGGCCCTCACGAGGGTGCCGGGTCCAGCCCCAAGCAGCCTGTGGCCGAGGGGCTGCTGACGGCTCTGAAGCCCATCCTGTCAGAGGCCCTGGTCAGCCAGGTCGGGGCCTGCTACCAGTTCAACGTCGTCCTGCCCAGCGGCCCCCAGAGCATCTATTTCCTGGATCTCACTGCAGGTGCTGCTGCCCTCCCTGCCCTCTCCTTGGCCGCCGGGGTTGCTCATAGCCCCACCACCTGTGGTCCTTTTCAGACCAGGCCCTTCTCCTGCCAGCAGTTTAGGGCAAACCCATGGCTGTCAGGAGCTCAGATGCCATTTGCAGGCAGTGACTGCCCAGGCCTGGGCTCCCTGTCCCATCCCATGAGCAGGACTGCCCAGATGGCCCAGCTGCCTGGACCAAGAGCCCTGCACACGTTGCAGGCCTGTTTGTGCCAGGCTCTGTCTGAGCGCGTTTTGCGCATCATGCCACCTACTTCTCATCATAAACCCATGACTTAGTGATTATTATCATCCTCATCTCCAGTTTGGAAACTGAGGCTCTGAGTGGTCACACAGTCAGTAGGACTTGAACCCTGGGTATTAGTGCCTGAGCTCTTAGCCACTCTTTCTACCCCTCCCAGTGGGAGGTGCTGACCCCTTCTACCCCCTGTAGCATAGCTGTCCCCTCACTGATTCTCAGTTTTCTTTCTCCCCACAGGGCAAGGGAGGGTGGGACGTGGAGTGCCTGATGTCATCCCCGACGTGGTGGTGGAGCTGTCCGAGGAGGACCTGCAGGCCCTGTTGTGCAGGGAGCTGCGGCCCCTAGGGGCCTACATGAGTGGGCGGTTGAAGGTGAAGGGCGACCTGGCCGTGGCCATGAAGCTGGAGGCTGTCCTCAAGGCCTTGAAGTAGCAGGGGGCTGCCTATCAGTAGGCAGGGATACATCTTGGAGGCAGAGGCCCTGGCACTGCACCTTGGATTGTTGAAGCCCTGAGGAGTGTCAGACCCAGTGGGAGACAGTGAGTGGAGGCTGGGAGACACTGGAGCTAGGAGAGGCTGAGTCAGGCAGCCCTTCTCACCCACAGCGGTTCTCTCAGCAAGTGTTTGCTGATCCTGGTCCCCTGCCGAGTGCCCTACCTGAACTGGGTACCAGGCAATGACAGGAGAGCCTGCTCCTCTGGCGACCTGGCCAGAGAGGAGGGGCTGACGGAAACAGCCCAACGGCAGCTGGTTTGGTCCTGGTGTGAGGGAGCTTTGCATGTGACTCAGGCTCCAAGTTCCAGGAGAGAGGGTCAGAGAGGGGGGTCAAAGCAGCTCGGGGAGGGAGAGGGAAGGGACCAAGCAGAGGTCCCTGCATTGGGAGGGATCTGAGATTGGGCTGGGTCTGCCTTGCTGATTGC
>SJXQ01001103.1:70893-139404 GCA_006408695.1 Aepyceros melampus
TCCAGGCCCAGACTGGGGGTGGGGGAGGTGGGGGAGATGGGGGCAGGGCGGCGTCTCCCTGGCCCTGCTCCTGAGGGTGTCTTGACTCATCTCCCAGCCTCAGTTTTGCATGCCTGACGGGCTGGGGCCAGGGCAGCATGATGGAGAGCCCTGCTGTTCCTGTGCTTCTTACCAGAGGTTTGAAAACCTCAAATAAACATGCTGTTTACAATGTATCTGGAGAGCAACAGGGGTCATGGGGGCGGGGAAGAGGGCTCCGAGGTGATGTCCGAGCTGCCAGCCCGGGACCCAGGCCCTGAAGGGTGACCCGAGCCCCAACAGTGATCTGGAATCACCCACAGTTCCCCTTCCCGACAAGGGCCTGAAAGCAGGCAGGAGCAGGCACTCTGTTCCTCTTTATAGTCTGGGGAGAGCTTTGCAGGAAGGATGTGGGTATCACAGCGCTGGTCGGGCAAACCGTTCATCCAGCGAAGGGCAGGGGCTCCTCACACTCGAGGGGAGACGGAGCTGCCATCTCCCGCCCCTCCTGCTGTGCCCCTGGTCACTGTTTCCCCGTTGGTCCTGCCCAAACCCCAGGGACCCCAGAGAAGGAGGGCCTTAGACATCTTGAGTTCTAAGGAATGAATCTCAATCCCAGAGAGGCTTGTGAAAAAAAACCCACAGAAATTCGAGCCTCCTCTTTGAGGAACAGCCTCTGGCTTGTCCTCTGGCACCAAGCCTTCCCCGACAGGGCCCTGTCCAACTGCCTTGGCACCAGGCTCCATCCAGTTTACCGTTTGGTTCCTGCCAGTGCCCGCCTTGGCCCTCCTCTTGTAGGTCCTCCTGGAGTAGACCAAACTGCCACTGGGTTCAGGTTTCAGCCCCAGGGCCCCTCCCTGAAGGGCCAGAGCCCCAGGCTGCTGACCGCCCCCTGTCCCTCTCTCCACCACTCTGGAGGCCACCCAGCCGGGCCGCCTGTTCAAAAGCCTTCCCTCCAATCCCCGCTGCCCATGAGCCCCAGTGGGGCCTGGGCTCCCCCACTGCTTCAGGGCTGTCTTTGTGCCCATTCCCCACTGTTTCTGTTACTGTTCTCGTGTGAGTGTCCGCCCTCCCTGTGGGATCTTGAGCTTCGTGCCTGAGCGGTTCATCATTGTTCCTTCCGCTGCTGCTGCACACAGCGCCCCACAGGGTGAGAGGGGAAGCCCCAGGCAGCTTCCTCGTGAGAGCTTAAGGGAAACTGAAACTCAGATTTTCTTTGTGGGTGTCAGAGGAGCAGCATCACCAGGGGAAACTGAAACTGTTACAGATGTCTGTGTGGGTGGAGAGCAGAATCTGCTGCCAGCCGTTAATGCCCTCATCCCTTTGAGGGGAATTCATTCCTTGGCGAGGCCAGTGCTCCAAGACAGGGAGCCCACAGGCTCAAGACCTCTGGGCTTCGGAGGACCCAGCAGACTCTGCAGTCCCTGGGGGTGAGGGTGCAACAAGGGCCACCTAACGGGGCCAGGGTGTGAGGGGGCAGAGGAGGAAAGGGTGTCCATCAGAAAAAGCTTTCTGAGGAGTTGATGCCCGAGACACAGTTTACATGGAGATGAGAGAAGAAAGGAAATGGGGAGACACTCGGCAGAGGGGAGAGTCCCTGTGAGGCCACAGGAAAGGGTAGCAGGCACCTCTGATTGGGGAACTGGGACCTAAAGTCTGAGGGGGGATGTGTGCAGGGATTTTGTAGTAGTAACTGATACTGCGTGCCAGCTATGCCCTTCTACTGCATTAGACACTTCCTGTATTTGTTTCCCCAGGTAACCTGATGAAGAATGATAAATAGTTACGTGATGCTTTTTCTATATATAATGTATTATTCTGATATTATTTTTTAAATAAGTATTTAATTTTGAATAGAGAAGTTTAAAAAGGCACGCTGTGAAAATTGTTCCTCATACTCTTGACTCCACGTAGTTTCAAACAGATATCCTCTGGTATTAGTTTCCAAGTTATTCTTCCAGAAGTTGGGCTTTGGGGATTTCCCTGGTGGCCCAGTGGTTAAGACTCTGCTTCCACTGCAGAGGGTGCAGGTCCAGTCCCTGGCAAGGGCGCTAAGATCCCACATGCTGTGCTGCACAGCCAAGAAAAATGAAGTTGGAGTTTTAAAAAAATACACTTACGAGAAAATCCACATATATTATTCTCTGGGATTTCTTTCTTTCTTTTTTTTTTTTTACAGAAATGGCAGCATAGCAAATACAATGTTAATTTTTTCACTTAACATTGTGCTTGAGAGTCTTTCCATATTTGCATACCTAGACTTTCCCTATTCTGTTTTATATTAATAGTTACATAGGATTCAGTTGTATGGGTGTATCATAGTTTATTTTACCTGGTTTGGATGGATAGACATTCAGATTATTTTTTTATGTTTTGCTATTTCAAACAATCATGCAGTAATAACCTTTCACATATGCTGTTGTGGTTGAAGTTCATCTGTGGGATAAAGTTCTAGAAAGGAAATTGCTAGGTCAAAGCATTTATAATTTAATATTGTCCAAATGCCTTCTTTGGGGATTATTCTAATTTACATTCCCATCATCAGTAAGTGAGAGTCTGTTTTTCCTCACAGCCATGCCAACACAATATGTTATTAAACTCTGAAATTTTTTAACAGTCCAGTAAATGAAAAAGCTCATCTCAGTGAAAAGGTAAAAAAAAAGTTCAACTTTTAAAAAAGTTGTTCAGTTGTTTATTGCTTTTTAAGATTTGGATTTTCCATCCCAGCAAAAGCACAGGGTTTCTTTTCAGTCAGTCCTAGGTAAAAAGCACAGAATTTACCTTTTTAACAGATGATAGGATAAAATGCTATTTCATTTTTTAATAGTAAAAGATGTTTATCATTTTTCACACTAAGTAGCCAGATAAGTGATAATTATAATTGCAAGCCATATGGAAACATGATTAACCTAAGAATATGAAATAATTACATACAGTTTTGGGGGTATACATACATATGTTTTCATCCACCTAGCCAGTCTGTGTCTTTTGGTTAGTGCATAAAATGCACCCATTTTAAATGTACTTTGACAAATGGAACACTATGTAACCACTACCCACCAGAATCAAGATACAGAACGTTTCTATCAACTCACGTGGTTCCCTGTATCCCTTCCCATTCAATCGTCAGTCTCCCTACCCCAACCCCGAGGCCCAGGTCACCGTTGATCGATCTCCTTTCTGATAACTATGGATTAAATTTCACACTTCTAGAACTTCATACAAGTGAAACCATGCCATGTATATCTTTTTGTGTCTAGCTTCTTTCTGTAGTGCTTTTGAATCATCTATGTTGTTATGTGTACCTATAGTTTGTTCTTTTTTTATTGTTAGTGATGCTCTGTTGTATGGATAGAGGTACAGTTTACATATTCACCTGTTGATGGACATTTGAGTAGTTTTCAGTTTTGATTATCAAAGCTTCTCTGGACATCTATCTGTGTATGAGTCTTTGTATGGGTATATGTTTTCATTTGGGTAAATACTAAGGAGTAAAACTTCTGCCTCTAGAAACTGCCAAACCAATTCCAGGATGGCTGTGCCAACACTTGGTGGTGTCAGTCATTTCCCATGGGTCTGCCTGATGACTTTGAGCCCCTTTTTGGGTGCCCATTGGGTATATGTCTTTTTTGGTGAAGTATCTGTCAAATTTTTTTCTTGCTTTAAAATCTGGCTTTACTTATTGGTATAATATTCGTACTAGTTCTAAGAGTTCTTAGTAAATCCTGGATACATGTCTTTTAGCAGGTATTTGAAATATTTTCTCCCAGACTGTAGCTCAGCTTTCTAACTTCTTAATGATTTATTTTTTAAAGCAATAGATTTTAATTTTGATGAAGTTCGTCTGTACTTTTTAAAGTGTTTATATGTGTATAGGTTTGTGTCGGGTCTTAGCTGGGACACAAGGCTGGGGTCCTCACTGTCATAAGGGGTGCTTGCAGCGCAGACTCCTTAGTTGCGGCCCTCAGGCTCAGTGGCTGTGGTGTGTAGGCTCCAGGGTGGGCTAGCTTCAGTAACTGCTGCCCCTGGTCTTAGTTGCTCCACGGCGTGTGGGATCTTAGTTCCCGTCCAGCGATGAAACCTGCATCACACGGTGGATTCTTAACCACTGGACCACCAGGGGAATCCCTATAATTTTTTCATGGTGAGAGATTTTGTGTCCTTTCCTGGAAGTCTTTGCTCATCTTTGCTGAAGATCTTGAAGATTTTCCCCTGTGTTTTCTAGTACTTTTAGCCACAGTGCCTTAAAGTACTAGCTGAATCTATAAACTTTTAGAAGTACTTTTTTTTTTTTTTAGTACTTTTAGGTCTGATCACTTTGAGTTACTTTTTGTATATGGTATGAGATAAAAGGCTGAGACGTTTCCCCTAGCCCTTCCATGTGGGTATCCAGCACATCTTGTTGAAAATGTATATTTTCCCCATTGAATTACCTCAAAACTTGAAATTTATCATGTCTCTTATTTTGTGTAAAGTTGAAGTTTTGTAATATGTTTAAGAGCTATTGTGTTTCTTTTTCTGTGAAATGTTATTTCATGTATTTTTTTTTTTTAGTGTTGTTTCTATTTTTGTTTTGACATCTGGAACTCTTTATACTAGAGAGATTAGTTCTTTTTGATAAAAGTTGTAAAAATGTTTAACCCAATTTGCTGTTTGTAGTTTGACTTTGCTTATGATATTTTTTCATGAAATTTGACAGAGTATTTGAATAATATATATTTTACTATATGGCTTTTAGGTTTTAAGTCATAAGAAAAACTTCCATTCTAAGATCATAAAGGAATTCCATGTACTTCCATTGTTTTATTTTTTACATGTAACTATTTGACAGACCCCCTGGGATTAAAATGCGCATAAAATAAGTAGAATCACATTTTCTTCAGTGCTATGTGTTTCTGTTTGCCTTGGGATCTCTCTCTGGGTTTTCTGTTCTGTTCCATTTGTCTGTCCACTAAGACCACGTGGTTTTATTTATTGAGGTTTCATAAAATGTTGAATATCTATAAGATTAATTCTTTTTAATGCTTCTTAAGACATTCTTCCTGGGAATTTCCTGGCAGTTGGTGTTTAACCACTCAGCACATTTCACTGCCGAGGATGTGGGTTGACTCCCTGGTCTGAGAACTAAGATCCTAGAAGCCACACAGCGTAGCCAAATTAAAAAAAAAAAGAAAAGAAATTCTTCCTGCCTATTCTTGTTGTTGTTTTAAAATAAACTTTAGAATTACCCTAGTAACTCTTTAGGGGACTTTTGTTGGTGGTCCAGTGGTTAAGACTCTTTGCTCCCGACACAAGGAACTTGGGTTCCATTTATGATTGGGG
Organism: Aepyceros melampus; assembly: GCA_006408695.1. Taxonomy (NCBI): domain Eukaryota; kingdom Metazoa; phylum Chordata; class Mammalia; order Artiodactyla; family Bovidae; genus Aepyceros; species Aepyceros melampus. Next base: position 76,234 of record SJXQ01001103.1, read on the forward strand.
AGCTAAGATCCTGCCTGGCAGTGAAGTGGTCAAAAAATTGTTTATATCTTTATGGAGACCGTATTAAATGTGTGAAGTAACTCAAATAATTTCAGTCTTTATGGTACTGAGTCTTCCTGTCCATGAGCCGGCATGTTTTTATGTGTTTTTTTTTTTTTTTCCTCTTAGTGTTCTTCAGAAGTTTTACAGTATTCATACCGTCTTGAACATTTTTTTAAAGTTTATTCCCAGGTACTATATCTTTTCTGATACTACTGTAAACAGGGTCTTTCCTTTCATTATATTATCCAATCAGTGTGCAATCTACTTCTCTGTAGGAGTTCTGTACCTTACTAACTTAATTCTTACCTTACTAACTATTTTTATTCATAGTACTTCAAAGTACTTCATCTTCAATATAAGTCAGATGTTGACAACATCACCTCATATCAGTGCTTTAAAATGCTTTCCCTTTTATAATTGCATTGGCTAGCATGGAGGTGGGTATTTTTAGGGTGAAAGAGAGGATATTACGGGGAAAGATCCAGTAGAGAGAGAGGCAGAGGAGACTGTAGAGGAAGAGAAGGGAATGGGCTCCTGAGCCCTGATGGGATTAGCTCTGGACAAAGATTGACACCTCACCCTGGAGAAAGAAGGGAGGAAGTAAGGCTGGGGGCAGGATCCCGGCACTCCTGCGTGCATGGAGGCAGGCTGGGGTAGGCGGCAGCTCCGGGGTGTTTATTAACTGAACAGTTGGCAAGGAAGAGAAGTGCCAGTGGTAAATCATGGTCCCTGTGTCACTCACACAGGCCTCACTGGGTTAGCCCTTTGGTGGGACCTCCAAGCCAAAAACCATGAAATTGAGAGTGATGTGGTGGGGGACTTGGGGAGGTTTGTGTATTGTAGGGGTGGAAGCAGGGAGGAGAAATTTTCTGGTTCCTCCTGGTGAATGGTTCTTGATTCCCATCCTAGGCCAAGTGAAGTCCAGCTCCCCCACCCAGGGCAGCAAGAGATGATTGGTCCACAGATGGGATGACCGAGGACCAGCAGGCCTGCAGAAGGCCTTCCCAGAGGGATCTGTGGCAAGACTGGGCCCAGAACCTGTGTCTCATGGCTTTAGCCCATGACTTCCTCCTCCGTCAGTGGGGACTGTGGGGCAGTGGGATTGGCTTGGAATAAAGAGGGTCTTAAGATGCTGGCTTTGTGTTGCTCCATTTAGCCTGGCTCCACTGTGTGGGGATGGGCGTGGACTGTGTGGGGGTGGGCAGAGGGGGGCATGTTCCCCATCTGCTGCCCCAGGTCCTCTGCCATTCAGACAGGAGAGAGGCTGGAGAGAGAGAGAGAGGAAAGGCGTGAAGAGGGGAGAGAAGGAGAGGGAGGAGACTGAGGATCAAAAGGACTCGCCCACCACAGTCCTCAGCCTGGAGCTTCTTCCCCTGGACTGGACTCCAGGGTGCTTCCACTGACTTTCCAGAGATTGGCAGTGTCCACCATATAACAGGCACCAGCAACTGGTTTTTAAAACAGACTTGTTGCAGGACTTCCCTGGTCCAGTAGCTAAGACTCCAAGCTCTCTATGCAGGGGGCGAGAGTGCAATCCCTAGTTAGGAAACTAGATCCCGCATGCCACACCCAAGAGTTAGCGGGCTTCAACTAAGACCCAGCGCAGCCAAATAAACACACATTAATTTTTTTTAATGGACTTGTGTAAGATGAAGCAGGGTTAGAGTTGCTGAGGAAGATGAAGACAGACAGAGCACAGGTGAAGACAGGAAGAAAGGAGAGGCCGAGGGAGACGGAGGGAGGGACAGACAGACGGAGAGGCGTGCTGGAAGAGGAACAGGGAGACGGACAGCAGGAAGAGGTAGGAGCCGAACCATGGTACCCGCCACGGGGGCGCAGACAGGGCCCTGAGGGTCACCCTGGAGGAGCCAGAGTCACAGCTGAGGGGAACAGAAGATGCTTGGGGTGGGGGCACCCAGCTGTCTCTTGGGACACCTTGTCCTGCTCTGCGTTTTTTCTCCTTGAAGGAGCTGGCAGAAGCCCAGTTGTGAGTTTGTGGCACCATCTTGTGGCAGTTTAGGGGATAGCTGGTTTTCTCCTGGAAGTGCTTTCAAAGGCTGGGAAGAATCTTGGGGGCAAAGGAGCTGCCACTGTGGAGAGAAAGTGAAGAGTAGAACCAGAGGCTGGGGCGCAGGCCTGGGAGATGCCCACCTTGCCCAGCTGTTCCCATACACGCTCATACACCCATCCCTGTGTACACCCAGGCCCAGTGTTGGTGAAGCAGTAATGAGGGGTCAGGAGGGATGTGGGAGGCCAGATAATGTGCGGGTTTGGCCAAGAGAACTGGGGGAGATTGACCAGAGAGAGGAATGAGGAAACTGCAGATCATGGAGCTAAATCTGCAAAATGGAGCCAGGTATATCAAAGGGCATTTTAAGACCTTTCTAGGATGAGGTGTCTCCCCAAAGCAATTATTTAAATGCACAGAATTGTCAAATATAACATATTACCATAAAATAACAGTGATTTTTATGTTTGCCTTGGAAATTATTTGACTAAGAGTAATTCATTCACGGTGTAATTATCTGCATGTTCTCAGCACTCCGTTGGGGTTCTCCACACTCCGTGGACATTCATTTACATTGTGGAAATACTTGTGGAGTTAAAAAAAAAAAATCTACAAATTATTTCCAAATCAAATGAAGTTCTTAATGAATACTACAGATTTAATAATTAAAGAAGTTGACACAGAAATTAATGATATAAGTTAACAGTTGATGGCATTTTTTAGACATTTGATTAAACATTTATTAATGTGGGCTGTTGTGTAGTTTTGCATTTTAGAGCCAGACTTCCAGGTTTTAAACATTTAATGTAGGTTCTTGAGAAGTTCTGGGACTCTGGTCACTGTGTCCCCTCGAATTACCCTACCTGAACAGTAAGTGGCTCTGGTAATACTGAGTTGGTGAAAAAGTTCATTCAAGTATTTGTATATGATCTCATGGAAAAACGCAAATGAACTTTTTGGCCAACCCAATACCCTATCAGACAGCTATGAAGAGTAAAAATGGGGGTAATATATGAAAGCATTTAGCCCAATGTCCAGTAAACTCCAAGCACTCAATAAGCAGGAGATGTCATTAAATATACCTGCATACACACATAATCCCATATTCATTCTAAAAAATTGTTTTGGGCACTCTACATTAGACCAAGCAATGTCTTAGGTGCTGGAATAGTTGTTAAGTTGCTAAGTTGTGTCCTACTCTTTGTGATGCTGTGGACTGTAGCACACCAGGCTCCACTGTCCTTCCCTATCTCCTGGAGTTTGCTCAGATTCATGTCCATTGAGTATCTGCTGGAGTTTGTGCAGACTCATGTCCACTGAGTTGGTGATGCCATCCAACCATCTCATTCTCTGTGGTTCTCTTCTCCTTTTGCCTTCAATCTTTCCCAGCATCAGGGTCTTTTCCAGTTAGTTGGCTTTCACATTAGGTGGCCAAAGTACTGGAGCTTCAGCATCAGCATCAGTCCTCCCAGTGAATATTCAGGGTTGATTTCTTTTAGGATTGAATGATTTGGTCTCCTTATAGTCCAAGGGACTCTCAAGAGTCTTCCATAGGACCGCAATTCGAAAGCAGCAATTCTTCAGCTCCAGCACCACAATTTGAAAGCTGGAGACTGCCAGTAGCCTTAATCAGTGTATACTTGAAGCTTTCCTTCCATTTTTCACTATAGAGCTTTCCAGTCCTCTGCCTGTCTTTGAGTCTCAGCCAGGACAAAGTGATGGTGGCTGACTCCCTTGCTCTATAGCAAGCTCTGAAAAAATAACCTTTGCTTTTCCCATTTGGCTGGTCTTCATTTATTTCCACAAATGAAAAAAACTGCCTAACATTATAAAAACTGCTCTATTGAGAATAAGCCGTATGTAAAAGTATGGAGACCCATTAGGAGGCCATTGTAATAATCCGGGCAAGAGATGATAGTGGCTTGGACCATGCCGATAGCAGGGCAGGCGATTAGAAGGAATTAGATTATAGTTATGTGTATTTTATTATTTTATTTTGAAATTGTAGATTCACTGGTAGCTGCAAAGAAATGCACAGAGAAGACCCATGTCTGCCTCCCTGAGCCACCCCAGCATCTCATATAACCACCAAACTGTATGAAAACCAAGGAATTGACATTGGGATAATCAGTCAGATTTATTCAAATTTCACTGGCTATATGTGTGCTTATGTGTGTGTGTGTAGCTCTACACAATTGAATCACGTATAGGCTATACAAGAGTAACCACCACAGCAATCAAGATGCTCTATGGTGCTATCTTTGGCATCACCCCTTTATAGTCAAACCCCTCCTTCCTGTTGCTCACTCTGACAGCCACTAATCTATGCTCTTGTCTCCGTGATTATGTTACTCAGAGTTGCCAGGTAAATGAGATCCTGCAGTATGTGTCCTTTTGAGGCTGGCCTTTTCACTCAGCGTAACTCCCTAGAGAGGCACCTAGGTGTCGCGCGTGTTAGCGGCTTCCCCTCTTTCTTGCTGACTGCTACACTGTGGTTTGGGTGCAGCGCAGTTGGTTTCACACTCCCCCTCTGAAGGGCATCTGAGTAGTTTCCAGGCTTGGGCTATGACAAGTAAAGCTGCTATGAACTTTGTGTACAAGTTCTTCTGTGAATGTAAGTCTTCGTTTCTCTGGGATAAATGCAATGGCTGGGCCCTTGTGAGGTCTGTTTTTGGTTTTGAACTGGTTATGTTCATATTTTTCAGTCTGTCTGCCCTCTGATGGAGAAGGGTAAGAGGCTTATGGAAGCTTCCTGATGGAAGAGACTGCCTGAGGGGAAATTGGGTCTTGCTCTGATGAGCAGGGCCATGTTCAGTAAAACTTTAAGCCAATTTTCTGTTGATGGGGGGTTGTGTTCCTTTCCTGTTATTTGACCTGAGGCCAAACTATGGTGGAGGTGATGGAGATAATGGTGACCTCCTTCAAAAGGTCGCTTGTATGCCCTGCTACACTCAGTGCCCTCAACCCTGCAGCAGGCCACCACCAGCCCATGCCTCCACCGGAGACTCTTGGACACTTACTGGATGAAGCACAAGCTGGAATCAAGATTGCCAGGAGAAATATTAAAAACCTCAGATATGCAGATAACACCACCCTTATGGCAGAAAGCAAAGAAGAACTAAAGGGCCTCTTGATAAAAGTGAAAGGGGACAGTGATAAAGTTGGCTTAAAAGTTAACATTCTGAAAACTAAGATCATGGCATCTGGTCCTATCATTTCATGACAAATAGATGGGGAAACAATGGAAACAGTGACAGACTTATTTTGAGGGGCTCCAAAATCACTGCAGATGGTGAGTGCAATCATAAAAGATGCTTGCTCCCTGGAAGAAAAGCAATGACCAACCTAGACAGCATATTAAAAAGTAGAGACATTACTTCACTAACAAAGGTCTGTCTAGTCAAAGCTATGGTTTTTCCAGTAGTCATGTATAGATGTGAGAGTTAGACTACAAAGAAAGTGAGCGCCAAAGAATTGATGCTTTTGTTGTGTTGAAGAAGACTCTTGAGAGTCCCTTGGACTGCAAGGAGATCCAACCAGTCAGTCCTAAAGGAAATCAGTCCTGAATATTCATTGGAAGGACTGATGCTGAAGCTGAAACTCCAATACGCTGGCCACCTGATGTGAAGAACTGACTCAGTGGAAAAGACCATGATGCTGGGAAAGATTGAAGGTGGGAGGAGAAGGGGATGCCACAGGATGAGATGGTTGGATGGCATTACCGACTCAATGGGCATGAGTCTGAGTAAACTTTGGGAGTTGGTGATGGACAAGGAGGCCTGGCATGCTGCAGTCCATGGGGTCGCAAAGAATCAGACACGACTGAGCAACTGAACTGAACTGATGTTGATATTTTATAGATAAGAGCCAAAGAATCTCCTGATAGACTGGATTGTGGGTGTGAGAGAAAAGGAGACGAATCAGGGTTTGAAATGGGCCAAGGCACTTAGTACTGGAACATTGTAGGGGTTCAGTAAACGCCAGCTATTCAAGTGACAGCAAACACAACTAAGCTATGGGGAAATGAGAAAACCTGTGAGATACAAGTCACAAAACATCACCTGACAAAAGGTTAGGAATGAGTCAGAGGGCCTTTAGTGTCCGGAAACCCCTTTGATTATTTGCATGTAAAAATGAGAGAGGGGTTTCACTTCCTCTTAGGATGTAGAAAGCTACAAGAACATGTCACTCCCTTTCTGACAAGAAGAAGCCAGGAATCTGCAAAACTAATTTTTTAAACCCATGAGAGAACTGAGATCATCATAGGCAACCAAGAGAACTGAATTCCAAACAGGCTAACGGTTTTGCCTTGGGGAGAGCATGTTGGAGGGCTGGGGAGTTTGCCCCACCCCCACCCTCAACTCTTTCCCAGGAGGAAGACTGGAGGCAGAGCAGTAGTGGGAGAGGGAAGAGAGGTCCCTGGTGGCTCAGATGGGCAAGTGGTGACTGGCTGCTGCGGGAAGGCCGGCTTCACCTTCCCAGGGAAGTTCTCTAAAAGTGTCTGGGGATGGGGAGGAAGATGGGAGGGAGCTTCAAAAGGGAGGAGATATATGTATACCTATGGCTGATTCAAGCTGAGATTTGACAGAAAACAGCAAAATTCTGTAAAGCAATTATCCTTCATTAAAAGATAATTTTAAAAGTCTCTGGGATGTTGCGCGGGCGATGGCGGGACGCAGCATACTGCTGGAGGAGAGGCAGAAAGTAAGATTCACTGCTTCTGGGAGAAGGATAAAAGTCAGTGCCCCGACTTGTCCCTGTGGGGCGGGCAGGAAAGGTTCTGCCCGAGACGAAGGCGAGGGTCAGGAGCACTGCCAAGGCGCACCCTGTGAGTCCCAGGTACACAGGCTCAGCGAGTGAGGCTGGGCCCGGGAGGACCGAGAAACAGCAACAGCAGTGTACCACTAGGGGGCGAGCAAGAGCACGCAGAGGGAACCACTCCGTGGAAGAGGCAGGCAGGGACCTTGGAAAGCAAAGTGGCTCAGATGGTAAAGCGTCTGTCCACAATGTGGGAGACTCGCGTTTGATCCCTGGGTTGGGAAGATCCCCTGGAGAAGGAAATGGCAATCCACTCCAGTACTATTGCCTGGAAATCCCATGGACAGAGGAGCCTGGTAGGCTACAGTCCATGGGGTTGCAAAGAGTCGGACACGACTGAGCGACTTCACAGTGGGATGAAAATCCTGTGGAACACCTAGGTACGAGGACTCCATTTTAAATAGAAAGACCTAGGTAGGTTAAAAGAAAAAAAAAATGCTCTGATCCAAAGCTCAAGTGTCTATATTCAGTTCAGTTCAGTCGCTCAGTCGTGTCTGATTCTTTGCCAGGCTTCCCTGTCCATCACCAATTGCTGGAGCCTACTCAAACTCATGTCCATCGCGTCGGTGATGCCATCCAACCATCTCACCCTCTGTTGTCCCCTTCTCCTCCCGCCTCCAATCTTTCTCAGCATTAGGGTCTTTTCCATCGAGCAGGTGGCCAGCGTATTGGAATTTCAGCTTCAGATCAGTCCTTCCAATGAATATTCAGGACTGATTTCCTTTAGGATTGCCTGGTTGGATCTCCTTGCAGTCCAAGGGACTCTCAAGAGTCTTCTCCAACACAACAAAAACGTCAGTTCTTTGGCGCTCAGCTTTCTTTGTAGTCCAACTCTCACATCTATACATGACTACTGGAAAAACCATAGCTTTGACTAGACAGACCTTCGTTGGTGAAGTAATGTCTCTGCTTTTTAATATGCTATCTAGATTGGTCATAGCTTTTCTTCCAAGGAGCAAGCATCTTTTAATTTTATGACTGCACTCACCATCTGCAGTAATTTTGGAGCCCCCCAAAATAAAGTCTGTCACTGTTTCCATTGTTTCCCCATCTATTTGCCATGAAGTGATGGGACCAGATGCCATGATCTCAGTTTTCAGAATGTTGAGTTTTAAGCCAACTTTTTCACTCTCCTCTTTCACTTTCATCGAGGCTCTTACTTCTTCTTTGCTTTCTTCCATAAGGGTGGTATCATCTGCATATCTGAGGTTATTGATATTTCTCCTGGCAATCTTGATTCCAGCTTGTACTTCATCCAGCCCAGCATTTTGCATGATGTACTCTGCATATAAGTTAAATAAGCAGGATGACAATATACAGCCCTGACATACTCCTTTCCTGATTTGGAACCAGTCTGTTGTTCCATGTCCAGTTCTAACTGTTGCTTCTTGACCTGCATACAGATTTCCCAGGAGGTAGGTAAGGTGGTCTGGTATTCCCATCTCTTGAAGAGTTTTCCACAGTTTGCTGTGATCCACACAGTCAAAGGCATTGGCATAGTCAATAAAGCAGAAATAGATGTTTTTCTGGAACTCTCACTTTTTTGATGATCCAGTGGATGTTGACAATTTGATCTCTGGTTCCTCTGCCTTGTCCAAATCCAGCTTGAACATCTGGAATTTTACAGTTCACATACTGTTGAAGCCTGGCTTGGAGAATTTTGAGTATTACTTTGCTAGTGTGTGAGATGAGAGCAATTGTGTGGTAGTTGAACATTATTAACATGAGACAAAGTAGATTAGGAAACAGAATATTTCCAGGAATAGAGGGACAATTCATAATGAAAAAGATGTCAAGTTCATCAAGAATGAAAAGGACCTCAAAGTGATGACCTGTAGAATGGACCATCAGGATACATATAAGTACGACTGGTAGACTTGGAAGGAGAAATAGGCAAATCTTAATATTTGATAGAATGAGTGACTAAACAGAAAATCCACTTGGATATGGATAACTTGAAAAACACTATTAACCAATTTAATCTGAATGACATTTATGGGATTGACTCCACCCAGCAACAGCTGGATACATATTCTTTTAAAGGCATATGGAACTGTACCAAGTTAGACCATATGCTAAGCCATAAAATAAGTCTCAACAAAAATAATTGAACTCATACACATATGTTCTCTCATCATAATAAAATTAAGCTATAAACTAATAACCAAAAGATATATGGAAAACCCCCAAATAATTGGAAATTAAAGAATACATTTTAAAATAACTCATAATTCAATGAAAAAATGAAAATAATTAGAAATATTTTAATTAATTGAAAGTGAAAACACAACTTGTTAAAATTTAAAGCAGCACTTGGAAGTTATAGCACTATGTATTTATATTAGAAAATAGAGGAGAATATGACTTTGTTTAGGTAGAGATTTCTTAGATAAGTAGTACAATCCATAAAAGAAAAAAACTCTTTGATTATATTGACTTTCACCAAAATTAAAAACTTCTGTGCTTCCAAAATTACTAGTAAGAAAATGAAAATACAGACCACAGATTGGGAAAAAATATTTGCAAAACATTTAACTGATAAAGTATTTGTATCCAGAATAGATAACTATTCCAACTCTGTAATAAGACAGACAATTAAAAATGGGCAAAGGATTTGAACAGAAACTTCATCAGACATGAGATACGATGGAAAATATGTATGTGAACAGATGCTTAACATTATTAGTCATTTGGGAAATGAAAATTAAAACCACAATGAAATAACAGTACTACTAGAATGGTTTAAAACAGACACACACACAATATGAAGTGCTGGCAATAGTTACTTTGTGGAGCAATAGCCACTTTGGAAAACAGTTTGGCAGTTTCTTGTACAGTTAAACCTACACTTATATGACTGAGAGCCTCATTCCTAGGTATTTACTCAAGAAAAAAAAAATGTATGCCTACTCAAAGACCTGTATGTGAATATTGACAGCAGTGTTTTTGTTTTTGTTTTTTGTAATGGTCCCAAACCAGAAACAACTCAAATACATAATTTCTGAAATAAATGGAAAAACTTACTGGTCCACACAATGAAATACTTCTCAGCAATAAAAAGGGACAAGCTGTTGATACAACATGGATGAGTTTCAAAAGCATTATGTCAAGTGGAGGAAGACAGATACAAAAGGCCACATACTGAGTCATTCCATTTATATGAGATTCTGGAAAAGACAAAACTATAGGGACAGAAAGCAGATTAATAGTTGCCAGGAGATGTGGGTGGAGGTAGAAAATTGACTACAAAGACGCATAAGAAAACTTAAGGGTCATGGAAATATTTTACATCCTGATTGGGGTAGGGGGTTTCTACAACTACACATACTTGTCAAAACTCATCAAAACATATGTCTCAAATGGGTGAATTTTACTGTAGGAGGATTATTCTTTAATATATCTGAATTATATTTTAAAAGTGAAAGATGTAAAAGCTGTGAGTCAGAAATGAAATGGACTTTGATGTCACATATCCTGGAAATGGGGCTTCCCTGATGGCTCAGGTGGTAAAGAATCTGCCTGCTATGTGGGAGACCCGGGTTTGATCCCTGGGTTGGGAAGATCCCCTAGAGAAGGGAATGGCTACCCACTCCAGTATTCTTGCCTGGAGAATTCCATGAACAGAGGAGCCTGGCGGGCTGCAGTCCATGGGGTCGCAGAGTTGGACATGACTGAAGCGACTTAGCACATCACATCTTGGAAATAGAGTCCTGCGCCATCTAGTGGCGCCCTAAGGCAGTGACAGTCCTATTGCTGGCTGAGAAGCTCCTATGTGTCTCCTGGGACAATTCATTTCCGAGTGTTAGACAAGAGCCCAGTTTCGGGCCCTGGAAGGGGTCTGCCTTCCTGCAACAAATGGCAACTCTGGCGGGGACTCTTCTTTGCTGAGACTGACATCCTGACCACTCGGGGTACTCAGGGGCCAGCTTGCCTGCCAATGGACCAGACCCAGCAGCTGCAACTGGGACCCTTTTGTCCCTGATCTCTTCCTGATGCGGACAACTGGCCAGAGTTCCCCAATCGGTAAGGAACAAGAGACTTTATTGACCTCTCTCTCCTTCCCTCTCTCTTTCCTCTCCTTAACCCTTCCTATCCTTCCCTATTTTTCTAGTTCCCTGGTCTTGGATGCAGGAATCTGGTCTAAGGGCTCTCAGCCTGAGCTGAGGATTGGAGACTGATCACCTCCTCTTGGCAGAGAACTCAAATTCTGGTTCTGATTTCTGGTAGGGCCGAGTTCCAGTCCTCCCTTCTCTGGAGGCCAGGGAAAAGTCCCATAATGCCTGGGTATCTGTAGGTGGCAGAAGACCTCTGTAAGGCCACCCCTTTCGCCCCCCTCTCCCGCCTCCTCCCCCTTCTTCTTTCAACCTGGCTTCCTTTCCTCCCTTGAAATCTTTGATGTTAGTACTTGGATCTGAAGTTCTGTGTCTCTATAGGAGGTTTTCTGAGAGACTGTATTCTTGTATTTAAGGGCTTCCCTGGTGGTGCGGAGGTTAAAGCGTCTGCCTGCAATGTGGGAGATCTGGGTTTGATCCCTGGGTCGGGAAGATCCCCTAGAGAAGGAAATGGCAACCCACTCCAGTATTCTTGCCTGGAGAATCCCATGGACGGAGGAGCTTGGTGGGTTACAGTCCACAGGTCGCAAAGAGTCGGACATGACTGAGCGACTTCACTTTTCACTTTCTGGAACCCCAGACAGAGGCCAAGGCATCCCTTCTCTTGTCTGCTGCCATGGGTACCCTGCCACTTGGATCAAGTACCTTGAATCAAGGATTCTTTGCCCTGGTCACCATAGGCACTGTCCCCAAGTTTTTTTGGGGTATGCATGTTGATACGGAAAAGAAGGAATTCCAACCAGGACGTGACTATTTAATCAGATGTGGCCAAGCCCAGCAGGGAGAAAACAAGAAAGTAACTTATTTAAAAATAAACAAACACTTGAGAACTTCTCAAAAAGGAAAAGAAGTGACAAATTATCAACTTAATGTATTTCAGCTGACTTCAAGGTTCTAGCAAGCAGCAATTATTCAAACTGTAGCCTTTTTGTATTTTTTGCAAGCTTTGCACACCTGCTCCATTTTATTCTCTCTGCTTCCTGAGAGGAGCACTTAGCACTGTACAAAGGGAATGTTGGGTACAAACTGCCTCAATCCAGAAAGCGGGTCCAGTTTTGCCCCAGCACAAGTCTGGGGCCCAGGAAAGCATACGAAACACTGGGTGTTGGACAATTGTGGACGCCTCTGACCTCTTTTGGAGAAGGCACTAGCGACCTACTCCAGTACTCTTTCTTGGAAAATCCCATGGATGGAGGATCCTGGTAGGCTGCAATCCATGGGGTCACGAAGAGTCAGACATGACTGAGTGACTTCACTTTCACCTTTCACTTTTGTGTATTGAAGGAAATGGCAACCCACTCCAGTGTTCTTGCCTGGAGAATCCCAGGGACAGGAGCCTGGTGGGCTGCTGTCTCTGGGGTTGCACAGAGTCAGACACGACTGATGTGACTTAGCAGCTTAGCAGCTGACCTCTTTAGGCAACACCATCACAGGATTTTATTTGCTGGCCTTTTATCCAGGATTTTGTATACACTGCCGAAGTAAAACTTGTCTGTGGTTATCATCATGAAGGTCAGTAGTGAGGACACTTACCTTTGTCAGATTTGTGTGTCAGGAGTACGTGAACTTTATAAAATTAATTTGGATGCATAAAACCCATCCATCATTTCCCCCATATGCTCTGGAAAAGTTTAAATAGAGAAATAGAAATGACCTACTTTTCTAGTTTGGAACTCATAAGAATCTCTACATCTTGTATCTTTTTTAGAGAAATTTGTAAAATTTCTTCTGTAGTTATAGGTCTTTCACTCACTGAGTCCATTTTGGCAATTTACAAATATACTCCTAGGATATTGTTTTTAATGGTGAAGCACTTATTAATAAGCATGAAAAATGCATGTACTATTCTCTGAAATTTCAAAAGTCATCTTCATGGCTGTTGTATTACTTCCTTTCTAACCTCGTATTTGGTATTATTTTCTTGACTAGACCAGTTGGTGGGTTGTCTATTTTGTCTATGCCTTCCCCTTCCCATGAAGAACAATCTAGACATGAATTCCACTACTTCTAAGAGGAATTATGCTTCTCCTAGCCCAGCCACTTTTGGGGCTGCTGTTTCTAGGAGTCACGAATCTAGGGAGCTGCGGAGGAAGGAGACGAAGCTTTGAACAGTGCACTGGCTCTGCCTCAAAGCACAAGCATGTAGTTTCCTGTCTGGTCTCAGATGCCTTGAGGATCTGATGGAAGCCACACCCCTGTCTCCAGAAATTTGCCTGCATTTGAATCTTGGCTTTTCTATTTACTAGCTGAGGGAACTAGGGCAAGTCAGATGATTCTCTAGGCCTCAGCTTCCCCATCTCCTAAATCGGAATAACCACAGTGCTTTCCTCATAGGGTCATTGTGAGGATTAAGTAGAATAACTTTTGTATAGCGTTTATGGGAGAGCCTGACGCGTGGCTAGGGCTTCCCTGGTGGCTCAGATGGTAAAGAATCTGCCTGCAATGCAGGAGATCTGGGTTTGATCCCTGGGTCAGGAAGACCCGCTGGAGAAGGGAATGGCAACCCACCCTGGTATTTTGGCCTGGAGAATCCCATGGAGAGAGGAGCCTTGTGGGCTCCAGTCCATGAGGTCGCAAAGAGTTTGACATGACTGAGCGACTAGTACTCTCATGCTTCGGCTGGCACTGTTGTCAGTGGCTCACAGCTCAGGAAGGTAAGTGTCATCACCATCATCATTAGTGGTCTCCTCCTGCTGGGCCCTTTTCCTCTCCACCCCGGGAGGTACCTATGCTTCCCCCACCTCAAGGCCAGATCTGCAGGGGCTTCTGTGAGCCAAGGCACATTGTAGGGTGATGGAAAGAAAGAAAGTGAAGTCGCTCAGTCGTGTCTGACTGTTTGCGACCCCATGGACTGGAGCCTACCAGGATCCTCCATCCATGGGATTTTCCAGGCAAGAGTACTGGAATTGGTTGCCATTTCCTTCTTCAGGCGATCTTCCCCACCCAGGGATCGAACCTCTGGGTCTCCTGCATTGTAGGCAGACACTTTACCGTCTGAGCCACCAGGGAAATCCTGAGGTGATGGAAGTTTGTCCTAAATGGGAAGAGGAAAGGAGGGAGGAGTTAGGGAGGTTGTGGTGGAAGCAGGCAGAGGAAAAAAGGCAAGACAGCTTCCCCCAGACTCGGGAGATGGGGGCCTGTAGCTCTGCTAGTAGCAAGGACAATGTCCTGCTCCTGGTGATGCCCTGAGGATGTATGAACCTCAAGGGACATGCTGCGTGGTGTCCTTGTGCCCAGGCTTTGCAGGAAGCAGAGATGTCTGCCCTCGAGTGTTCATTCATCAAGCCTGCATGCAATGACTAGAGGGGACTGAAGACCACAGGGCCCCTCTCTGATGTTCTTGGCCTTTTGAGGCTTCTAGGATGAGAGTAAAGTGACTCAGGGCATTGAGTTTCCCACCTGGTAACCAGGGGCTCAAAGTGGATTACATTAATTTTTTTTTTAAAGAACGATTTCACTTAGCTAGGGCAAATGGGAACCAAAATCCATACCTGCTTCCCCTGTCTCCCATGCCTTGAGTTTCTCTGTTGAAGCTTTTTTTAGGACTTTCTCGTTCTTAGAAAGTTCTGCTGCAATTTCCAGGGTGATGTGTGTCAGCTGAGCCCTTGGGTCCCGAGTCCTGGCTGCTCTTGACCTGAATCTTGTGATACCCCGGTGAAGTTTCTAGGGTGTGGGCAGTGTCTTTCATTCTCCTTAGCTGGCTGGTGCCCACCCTGCCCGTGGGCACTCCTGTGGGACTCAGTCTGGGGGACAGCAAGGAGATTATGGGGAGGTGGGGCTTCCCAACAAAGGCTGTAGTTGGGTGTGTACCCAACTTGGCCACAGTGAGGAGTAGCTGTGTTGGGACCATCCCTGGGCATGACCATCAGGGCTCAGAGGTCTAGAGGGTGGCCAAGGGGGCCTTGGTATCTTGACCACGAAGGGAAGATGCTTGGTGGGAGCTGGGGAGTGATGCCCTTGCCCTGAGCTGGAAGGGCAGGCGTTGTTAACCTTACTCAGTCTGAAGCAGCAGGGCAAGCAGGAACCTTCCTCAGGAGGCTGGCCCCAGGGGCGGGCATCAGGTGTCGGGCCAGTGCAGAGGTCGAGGGACCCCCAACGCAGAGAGGAGGTGCTTGGCACATAGGCATTGCCATGGACCAAGAGGGAACCTGTTTGGCACCCAGCCCCTTACCACCCAGCAAGCCCCACACTCTTCTTGGAAGGCGGCTTCCAAGGAATAACCTTTTTTTGGTTCAGGCTTGAAGGTGGTTTGCGCCTCCTCCCCTTCTGCTCCTGCCGCAGTCTCGCTCATCCCCAACCTCCAGCCCCCCAGCCCCCGTCCCCCAGGAGCACTGCGCCTCCCCAGGAGCCTCCCTTGAGCATGGGCTGAAGCCTGTGGCCTCAGACAGGCTCCTCCTCTAGGCTTCAGCTTTCTGACCTGGCAACTGGGGACTCTTGACTCTACCTCTTGGGACCTTCTGACAGTCTGGAATTTGGTGACCTTGTTTGAACTCTCCTCGCCCTCCTGGGCGCACCTAGGAAGGAGAGCGGTGGGGCTGGAATTGGGACAGAGTCTCGGAGGCACACAGGGGTACAGGCTGTGGCGGAACGAGACCCTTGGAAGGCAGGCTTCTGCCTACACCCCTTCTCAGTCCTGCCGTCCAGCTCTAGATGGAGAGCAGCAGGGCCACAGCCCTCACCCCGAGTCAGGAAAGAGTTGAACCCTAGCAAGACTTAGTGAGGGGAAGGCAAGAGGGGCTGCAGCTGCACGCCCACTTATCCTCTGCCTGGGCTAGTGAATGGCTCAAGGGCTCCAGTGGGCTGGGGCCAGGGCCTTCTGGAGCACAGCATGGCTCCAGGAAGACTGCCCTCTCCACCCTGTCGGAGCGCCTCCCTGCTCCGGGGGTCCTGAGGTATGGCCCAGTGTGAGGGCCAGAAGGGGGGACCCCCTTCTCCTTGGAGGACTCTGAGTGCAGGAGGCGGGGGAGACCACAGGGACCTGGAGGTATGGTCTAATGCCCTGCGGCTGACCTGCAGAAGCAGCTCACGGGCTCTCCATGCCACATGTGGGCCAGGCAGGAGAGTGTTCCCATTTTACTGATGGGGAAACTGAGGCCCAGCGGTGTTGCAGGCCTTGCCCAAAGTCACACAGCCGGTGAGCAGGGGGACTGGCCCTGGAACCCACAGCCCTGGTTCTTGGGCCAAGCTTCTTTCCCTTTGTCACTACTGTCACTGCCCTGGGAAGGAAGGGAGCTGGCAGGAGGCAGGCGGGTGCAAAAGTGTTCCAAGGGCTTGTGGGAGAAGGAGCAGGGGAAGTCACTTCCGGCCTGGATCCAGGGTCCAGCTCAGGGTACTGCTGCCAGGACAGGCGTGAAAGCACCGCCGCCTCCACCAGCCTCTGCCAAGCAAGCCTTCTCCCTCCCTTCCTGGGCTCCACCGCTGCCCCAGAGGCTGTCTCACTAGGCAGGCAGTGTTTTCACATTGGGGGCTGCACCCCGCCAGCCCCTGTGAGCAGGAACTGTCTCTGACTAATGTGCAGTCTGTTCCACCACAGGCTGGGCATTCAGTAGGCGCTCAATGTGCGAGAAGGGGGCAGGTGGCTGGTGGAGGGGGTGACTGTGTGAGAGCAAGGTGGGGGTGCGTGGTGGTGGAGGATGAGATGCCGGGGCCCCTCCTCACGCAGAGGGCTCGGCCCCGAGAGAGACCCTACGGGGCTTCCACCAGGGCCTCGAGGCCCTCTCGGGCAAGCTGTGGTCCTGACAGGGTGGTGGCTGCCTTTCCACATTCTGCTGCAAGGATGGATCCCAAGCATGTCCCCTGAGCCCAACCTAGCTTTGGTCATCCCGGCCAGCAGGCCACATGCAGAAAACCACAGAGTAGAAAAACCTTGTTTTATTCAGCCCAAGCCTGGGCAATCTTACTCTGCGGTATGGCCAAAATATAAAAAATAAAAACCAACAACCAACAAAATAACGTGGTAGGGGAGAGTTAAGTACACAGTGGGGCCTGGCATCTGGAGTCCCTGTGGTCTCGGCCCCGTTCGCTCCCTGAGGCGGGCAGGGAAGGATGCTCCCGCGCGTCCAGCTGCCCCTGCCTGTGAGTGGGGCCTGGGCCCCTCGCGCCAGGCTCGTCCTGGTAGGAGGCTGCCTGGGGAGCAGGGCCTGCTTTGGAAGGTGGGGAGGTGGGCCGGCTGTATACACCTCCCCAGGATCAGGATCTAAGGAAAGAAAGAGAGCAGGTCAGCGGCAGGCTGAGGGGCAGGGAGTCAGCCAGGCCCCCACCACCTCCCCAGCTGAGCGCTTCCCTTCCACTCCCCTCAGTCATCGGGGCTCAGGGAAAGGGGCCTTGCACCCCAGCTCTAAGAAGAGGGGTTTCATGGGCTCCCACCCAGGGCACGGTCATGGCAGCACTGCCCCATGCCCTGAGCTCCAGACTGTTTTCTAGGCCATTAGCTACTGTCTGGAAATACTTTCTTACTTCTTCTAACTCAGTACTTTTGGGGGGAAAAAAAAATCCTCCGTTTTCCTCTTCAGAAACATGATTGAAACCCACAGGCGTCAGTCCCGTGGCCTTTCTGGGAAGGCTCCGTCCAGCTTCCTGTGCGC
Organism: Aepyceros melampus; assembly: GCA_006408695.1. Lineage (NCBI taxonomy): Eukaryota > Metazoa > Chordata > Mammalia > Artiodactyla > Bovidae > Aepyceros > Aepyceros melampus. The sequence goes on from SJXQ01001103.1 coordinate 93,798, forward strand.
TGGCCCAGCCGCCTGCCTGCGGTCAGGGTCGCAGAGACGCACTAATGAGACCTGAGCCTCTCCAAGCACTTATGTAAAGGGCTCAGAAGGAAGGGCCTCGGCATTCCCGGCGCCCGCAGGCCCCGGGGGGGCTGGCAAGGGTGTGGGGCAGCTGCTCTGTCCATCCCGCTGAGGGGCCCAGCTCATAGAACCTCCCGGAAAGCAGGGGGCGTTTGGATGCTCCTCCCCTAGCAGCAGGAGCGACAAGGGCGTGTGGGCTCCTGCCTCCCCTGCTCCCCGCTCAGCCCCCTTTCCTCCTGTGTGGCTCCTGCCTCCCGCCCGCCCGCCCCTGCTACTCCTTCCCTCAACCGCTTCCCAGAAACCCTCTACTGTTTAGGAGACCCTGGACTTTTATAAGAGACAAGCCCTGAGGAGCAAGAAGGTGCTGGAAATCCAGGCCTGCCAAAGGGCTAGGTTGCCAGGGATGGGGCAGCAGTCAGTCGTTCCCAGGTCACTCTGTGACCTGGGTAATTCTGATCTAATCCCACTAATGAGGAACAGAATCTCTGAACTGAACCAGAGGCTACTGTTCCCACAGTGCGGTGGGGGGCTGTGAACAGTTAGCTTAGTGGTAGCAGCCAAGGGTGAAGGGGCTATCTGTAAACACACACGGAGCACTCACATACCAAGCCCTGACCTTGGTCCCATGCTGAGCCTTAATCCTGCTCACACACTGAGCCCTAATCCCGGTCACACTCCAAGCCCTGACCCTGGTGACAGGCTAAGCCTCTCCTATCTGTGAACCATTAATAAGCAGGCATGTTTGGGGAAAAATGCTTCTCTGGGCCTTAGAATCCCTGCCAGTTGTCCCCTAGCTGATGGACTACAGCTCTAGACCACTATTATTTTTTTCTTTATTTTTTAAATGGAAGATAGTTGCTTTGACCTGATCAAGCATTTAAAATTCACACAGAGTGCAACTGCATTTCTTAATGAGTTTGTAAGCAGGAAGTCCCTCTGCAAAGTACTTCACGTGAGGAATCAGGAGAGAGGCTGAGGACAGCCAGCCCGGGCAGCTGCCCGGGCGCAGAGTTCATCAGCTCCCTCCACGAGGGGGCCCAGGGGCTGACAATCAGTTAGAAGTGACTCTAGCCAGAATCCCTTCTATCAGGGGCTGCTTCATTCAATGCACTTTACAGGGACCCTAAGGCTGCCATTCACTGAACACCAGCGTAAGGGTCCGGAACACACAGGACATCTGTCAGGCCTTTCAATCCGCCTCACAAGCCTGCGTGGGAAGCGTTGAAGAGAAACGATCAGAGAGGTGAGGTGAGCTGCCTGAGGTCAGAGTGAGGGGGTCACAGAACAAGGCCTGCAGAGCCCTGCCCCTCCTCCATGGCCCCTGCTAGTCTCCAGTTGAGAGATGGGGGGCCACGCCCCAGATCAGCGCCTGCAGCCCGGGCGCCACCCCCATCCTGAGCACTGGGCTTGGGGTGGGCACAGATGAGCCTCCTCCTGCCCAGCCTATGGGCTGGTCCAGCTGCAGCCGTGCGTGGCCATCAAGGTGAGCCACAGGCAGGTATCCTCCATGTCTCAGGTGGCCCCGCCTGCTCCTCGAGTAGGAGAGGGGCTGGGGCTGGGGCAGGGAGCGGGGTGGGCGAACACTTACTGGACAATTTTGCAGTTTGTTGTGGAAACGTAGCGACCTGTATAGTGGATGTTGCATCTCACTACATTGTTGGTGAAGTCAGACTCCAAAACGATGTACTTTGGGTTCACATGGACCTGAAGAAGGAACGGAACAGATGGAAAGGGATCTGATCAGGGGGCTGTGCTTCACTTGGTCGCCAAGGAAGGTGGAGAGGCAGACGGGCAGACACAGAGGGGACAAAAGAGAGGGAGACAAGGAGATGGAGACAGACCACGCCAGAGCAAGAGACGCACTGATGCAGAGATGGGAGGAGGCCGAGACACAGACAGAGGAAGGGAGGGGCAGCTCACAGTCAAAGAAAGCATCGTCAGAGCACCCTTCTTGGAAGACACGAGGCTTCCTCAGTCAGAGCTCAGGACAGGGGGCCCGGCACAGGGCGTTCAGAGCCACTGCCCCAGGGAACCCAGCAGTGAGGGAAGGGCTGGGCAGGGATCCCATGCCTGGTCTCCCTAACTACAAAGCCCGCACCCTTTCACCACGCACGCCCATCCAGATGATCCGCTGATGGCCTATCTGATGCCAGGTGGCATCTCCTGGCCTGGAGCCCCAGGTACCTGACACTCACTGAGATGATGACCCAAGCATAACCTGGCTGAAGAGGAGTTGATGGGACACAAGGAGGTCTTTAAAATGTTGGACTGACAGGGGAGGGCTTCACTGGGTTAGGCCATACCCAGCCTTAACTGCAGAGCATTTAAGAAGAGATGCGGTGATGTTCGGAGAAGGCAATGGCACCCAACTCCAGGACTCTTGCCTGGCAAATCCCATGGACAGGGGAGCCTGGTGGGCTGCAGTCCATGGGGTCGCTAAGAGTCAGGCATGACTGAGCGACTTCACTTTCACTTTTCACTTTCATGCATTGGAGAAGGAAATGGTAACCTACTCCAGTGTTCTTGCCTGGAGAATCCCAGGGACAGGGAAGTCTGGTGGGCTGCCATCTCTGGGGTCGCACAGAGTCGGACACGACTGAAGCGACTTAGCAGCAGCAGCAGCAGCAGCAGTGATGTTATCTTTAAGTTACATTTCTTAGAGGCAGGAACTGGGCATTATATGTCATGAAGCCTTGGAACCTAGAACTCAGAAGGGCTTTTGTGTGAGTCTGTTGAGTGGATGAATGAGGGAAGAAAAAAGATACCCTGAACAATGCTGGCCCCTGAGTGAGGCTGAGCAGAGGCCACACCAAGCCCAGTGAGAGGTGCTCAGGACGGGGCTGCAACCAACAGTTTCTGGGTTGCTGGGTTCTGAACGCAGCCGCCTAGCAGCCCATCTTTGTGCAGGTTAAAGCTGCTTTCCAGGCCCACCTTCTCTGCTCTTCTTTTACTCCAGAGTAGAGAAGAGCCCAAGGAGCCCAGTAGAGTGAGCCCCACCCTGGCTTTGCACCTGCAAGAAAGAGGCTAAGATTTGGCTTCTCCAGGTGAGGCTGTGATGACCTGGCCCCTGCCTCGCCTGCATGGAGGAGGCACCATGCTGGGTCCTGTGCCCCTGATGTCCTTTTCTACTTCTGCCCCCAACCAAGGGGTACTGGGGTGATCGGACGTGGAGGAGGGGTTCAGGCCAGAGAGGATAAAGCCCTTGGCTTTACAGGGGTCCCGTGAGGAGCTGTGTCTCAGGGAAGGACACTGTCCTCTCCCAGATGGCACAGAGCCTGCCCTGCCCACAGACAGGGGGATGGACTACATGGCTCTCCAAGTCCTCTGTCACTAAGGAAGAGAGTCATCCCCTCCTCCAGCATTACCACACCTGGGCTGCAGTTTCCTTGGTGTTTTTTATGAGAAGAGGCTGTGTCTGCCTGAGACTAAGACCTTCAGATGTGAAGTGCAGACCTCAGGGGACATCATTAGTTGCAGAGCAACAGGAGTGTGAAGGAGGAGCCTTAGCCTGGAGATACTGGCCTCCCTTTTCCCCTACACCCTGGGTTCCAGCTTCAAATACTGCTTCCCAAACAGACTTAACTCTTTCATTTCTGTTCACTTGACCCGGAATCCACCCAGCCTCCTAGACCCAAGTCAGGTCCCCTCCTGCAGGAAGTCTACTGTGATTGCCGCATTTAGAGTGCTCGTGACTGCCTGTGAGATCTAACACCCAGAGGGTGTACATCAGAATGTGCAGCTTGTGTCAGGGGTGAGGACATCGGGCTGGAGGAGTGCCTACAGGGGCCCTACCTTGAGGACGTAGTTCCCGGGCTGCACGTCAGTGATGTCAATCCACTGGCAGTCGATGTCTGCGTTGTACGTGTCATAGCAGCCTGGGCTCAGGCCCTAGGAGAGGGGGCAGGAGCGGAGGCTGGGCTGCTGTGCACTCCTCAGAGAGCCACCCGACGCCCACTTCAGCAGCCTGGGGCCTCCTTCCTCTGTGCTTTGTCCTGACCCTGCCCTCCCTCCCGCAGCAGCTGCTCAGCATGCTCTGCCCTGTACCAGGCTCAGTGGGCAGATGGACCAGAGCAATGAGTGATGTCACAGCCAGAAGGAGGGGGTGAAATGAAGGTGGGGGGATGCCTGGGAGTGATGACTGGATGAATGGACAGAGAGAGATAGGCAGGATAGATGGACACTCTCTGGACAGAAAGATGGATTTGGGGGCCCAGCTAGGCAAATGGAACATTAAGCCACTGGACTTTCTTGGAATGTTCCTTTTCCTTCCATAAGCGGACACCCCTGGAAGTGGAGGTGCAGGGTAGGCCCGGAGGAGCCCTGTAGTGGCCTCAGGACTGGCGAGAAGACCCGCACTCTGGAGGAGCCGAGTGGCCAGGAGCCTCGGCACTAGCCTATCTTCAGGGTGACCCAGCCTCCCAGCTCCAGGCAGCTCTGCCCCGTCCTCCGGAGCTCAATTCCGCCTCTCCAGCCCGACCTGACCTGACCTGGGTGTGAGAGGTGCAGGCATAGCGCTTGAGGTTGCCAAAGTCACAGGTGCTATCCTCCAGGCAGAAGCTGGCCTTGTGGCCCTCAGCCACCTTCTTGCCTGTGGCTGCGTCCAGCAGGTCGTAGTGGCTGAACTCGTCCATGCTGTGGTAGTGCCTGGGGCGGGAGAGGAAGCGGGAGAGGAGGGCCTAGTCGGCCCCGCCCGCTCCCCTCCTGAGATGGCCCAGGTGACCCTGCCTCCTGACCAGCCTGGGCCCGGGCCCCCTGTGTCCCACAGGCAGCACCTCTGGTGTCCCCACCGGGCCAGGCACCCCAGCAGAGCACCTCCTTAGGGCCCCTCACTCCTCCCTGGGCTCCTACCTAAACTGGCCTCCCTCAGGCGATGCCCTGCATTCTAGACACTTCCATCTCCTATCCAGACTGATCCTTCTATGTCCCATCTTCCAGCCCAGCTTTTGCTAAGGCTCCGCTGAAAAGTCCTTGTCCCAGTGATGGATTCTTGGCAGAAAACACCTCACGGGGCCCTCCCCCCAGCATTGTCCCTGCCAGAGCGCTCGTGGGACGCAGGGTCTGGGCCCAGAAGGGGGGCGGCCGCTCACTGGTGGCAGCTGTGCCACTCCCAGGTGTGCCGCGGCCGGTTCGGGAGGAAGTCCGCTGTGCCCTGGTTCTTCACACGCTGGGGGAAACGCAGCAGCACGCGCACGTCGTAGTCGGTGGCCTCGGGGGCGTAGGCTGTGCTGTGGGGACAGGTGGGGAGATAGGAGGGGGCTTAGTACCAGCAAGAGACACCCCGTGTGGGCCGTTTTGTCCCTGAAGGTTCTCACAGCTGACCCCTGCATTGCAGCCAAGGCTTAGGCCTCCGCTCCTCTCTGCTGGCTGCCCCCTCCCCTCTGCCATGTGGCTGGAAGCTGCCAGTGGGGATGCTCTAAAGCAGGGCCTGATAATGACCCTCTGAGGATCCCTGATGCCTGCTTATGACTCTCAGTTGGGGACAGTCCCTGAGCATGGTGGCTCAGATAAGAATCTGCCTGTGATGCTTGAGACCTGGGTTTGATCCCTGGGTTGGGAAGATGCCCTGGAGAAGGGAATGGCTACCCACTCCAGTATTCTTGCCTGGAGAATCCCATGGACAGAGGAGCCTGGTGGGTTACAGTCTAAGGGGTCACAAAGAGTAAGACACAACTGAGCGTGGGGGCATATCAAAATCTTTGGAGGGCTTTTTAAAAAGCAGCCTTGTCCAGGAGCTTCTGAGTTCCCCCCTCCCCCTACACCCTGGGTTCTAGCTTCAAATACTGTTTCCCAAACAGACTTAACTCTTTCGCTGATCTGTCCTTTTGTCTGTTCTGTTCACTTGACCCAGAACCCAACCAGCCTCTTAGCCCCAACTCAGGTCCCCTCCTACAGGAAGTCTACTGGGATTGCCCCACTTAGGGGGATCTTGACTGCCTGGGAGATCTAACAGCACTGCCTCCAACATGCCCCGATACCACACACACCTCGAGCTGGGCCTGTGTGAGCAGGCCACCTCTCCCTGCTTGTGTGGCTTCAGGGCCAGCTACCTGACCTGTTTTGCTGGGAGAGCACTGGTTGCAAACTGCCTGCTCACAATTCACTTGCTGTCCCCCGGTTGCCAACTGAGATGGGCCTTGTGAGGAGGGAAGGGAAAAGAGAGAAAATTGGGGGGTGGCAGTGGGGGGAACACATGTCCACACCCCCCATAGGTAGGAAAAAGGGTTGCCTGCAGGCATCCCCCCTTCAGCTGACTGCGGACAGCTGTCTTGGCCAGCCTCAGGGCACTTCCCTAGGCTGGGAATCATTAAGGGTTGGGCCCTGAGGCCAGAGGCAGGAGGTGGCCAGTCATGGGGATTAGCTCTCTGTGAGAAGATGTCTGGACACCAGGCGCTGCAGCTTCTGTCTGCCAGGACGTAAGTCCCTTGGCCTTGTCTGAGGGAGGCTTGGAATTTGTCTCTGTCTGCGCTGGAACAGAACATCCTCCTTCCCTCTGTTCAGCTAAATCCTGCCCTTCTGTTGGGCTCGGCACACCGTGGGAACCCATTAGGGTCTGGGTTCTAGGCCCAGCTTGGCCATAAGCCTGCGGTGAGTCTTGGAGTGAGTCCCTTCCCTCGTCTGAGGCCCGCCTGCCATCTGAGGGCTGGCACCGGTCTGCGGCCGCACTTTCGGCCATCTCCGCAGGTCCTGCCGCTCCAGGGCGCTGGTCCTGCTGCATTTTCTGGGTCTGTATCCCGCGCCCAGCCTCCACGGACGCCTCAGCCCCTGCCAACCGCCCCCTCCTCTGGCCTCGTGCAGCCCCAGTCTGCCAACCACCCCTTCCAGCTCTCCTCCACTCCCTGTCGCTTGGGTCTGGGTGAGCAGCTACCTTCTCCAGCTAGATCAAAAGAGCCCTCAGACGGAGCCCCGGCTGCCTCCTCCCCAGCCCCCCTGGGGGCCCAGGTGTGGACACACGGGATGTTCCATGAAGATGGAGTGACAGTTTGGTTTTGACCCAGACTCTTCAAATCTCAGCCTCAGTGGACAGCCATGGAGACCGAGCTCGTGTTCTCTGAAGGCTGCGGTAAGAGCAGTAGGCCATGCTCTGTTCCCAGGCACGAGACCTGAGTGGGCGGGCCCGCCGAGGGGACTCACACGTGGTCCCTGGGCCTCTGCCAGCCCTCACACTGTGGCCAGTCTGTAAGGAGATAAGGAGCTTCCACCAACATGCACATCAGCTACACCACCGACCACACGAGTTCAGCTGATACTTCTTTTTTAGAAGCAAGACTTTCTCAATGAAGGAAGCAGTGAATCGAGTGACAGTCGTGCAAGCACCTGCATCTTATTACTGTTAGATAACGGTCTGTGGTCAGCTACTCTGAATGGCAGTGAGTGAGAGGCTCCATCAGTGAGAAAATGCTGAGATTCCCAAGCACTTCCCAGATACTCAAAAGTGAGAGCTCAACTGCCTTAAAAAAGCAAATAATTAAGGTGCTTTCAACATAGCACCTTACGCTTTCATAATAGGTGCTTTCAACATAGAGGGAGATTGGGGGCAGGAGGAGAAGGGGACAACCGAGGATGAGATGGCTGGATGGCATCACTGACTCGATGGGCATGAGTCTGAGTGAACTCCGGGAGTTGGTGATGGACAGGGAGGCCTGGCGTGCTGCGATTCATGGGGTCGCAAAGAGTCGGACACGACTGAGCAACTGAACTGGACTGAGCGACTGAACTGAACTGAACTGAAAGCAAAAGAAGTCAATGTAATCTTTAACTAGCTGTTTTAGCTTGGGGAGATGTCCTCAACACATACATATTTGAGCAGAACATTCGCCGTCAAACTGAGAAGCAAGCTCTGCAAGAGGCAGAATCACCCAGGTGTAATGGAGAGTCGGCTGTGCTCACCTCCTGGGTTCAAGTAAACTGATGACCTTCCCCTCTCTCGGGTGCAACACGCAACGGAGGCCTCACTGCCACCTGTGCCCTTGGCCCCTTCTGGCCAGCCTCCACCTGTCCTCTGTGGAGATGGCTCCATAATCCTGCCCTCTGTCCTGACGGCAGCTAGAAGGCTTTCCTGGGACCTTCTCATGACGCAGGTCAGATCTGAGGGTTTCAGTTCCTCTCACTGCTCCTCAGTTACTGATGGGGCAACACAGACCCTTTGGGGTTGGTATGAAGTAGCGTGCTAAATTGCTCAGTTGTGTCTGACTCTGCAACCCTGTGGACTGTAGCCCACCGGGCTCCTCTGTCCAAGGGATTCTCCAGGCAAAAATACTGGAGTGAGTTGCCATTTCCTTCTCCAGGGGATCTTCCCCACCCAGGGACAGAACCCTTCTCTCTTATGCTCCTGCATTGGCAGGCAAGTTCTTTATCACTAGCAGGTGTGAAGATGCAATGTCATTAAGTGCCTTGCAGGATGATGTATACCTAAAAGCTGGATCTCCCCACTCCCTTCCCCACCCGAAACCCTGGGGGCAGACAAGGCCCACCAATGAGAAGGCCAGGGTGGTGCAGCCTGCAGGCAGGTTCTGGGTGACTCCCAGCGACTGTCCACACTTCATCTCCTTACCTGGCCAGGCACTTCTCCTCCGCAGCACAGCGCAGGGAGTACAGGTGGGCTCTCTGGACGTAAGTGGATGCTTGCACGTAGTTGGGGTCTGGGACCAAGTCAGGGAGACCTGGAGTGAGGAGTGGGAAAGAGAGAGAGGAGGGAGCAATAGCTTGGCATTGAGGAGGGTCAGGGTTAAATTTAAAGCCCAGAGGCCTCCCCAACCCCAACGTCCTCAGTTCTCTACGCTGGCTGTCACCTCCTCCTGGAAGCCTCCCGATATGTGTGTAAGCAAGGTGTGTGACATGAACCATTCTCTCTAGGCTCAGGTGTGGGGTCAGGGAGGAGGGGCTCACTTCTGGAACCCCATGCTGTGGGGATCACTGAGCCTCCTGGGAGAGTGGGGGGGGATTTGGAGAACCAGAGAAGACTTAAGTGTGCTCTTGACAGGGGGCGCAGCATGAACAGGGGCCTGAGGGCAGGACCAAGTGAGCCAAGCAATTTCCTGATGCAGACACTCCCGTTGCTATTCTTGCTTCCCAGGGCACCAGCCCCCAGACACTCTCTGCTCGTCTCTCCCCTGCAGCTGGCATTCTTCGTGAATCGCGAAGAGCGAGCCCTCGGCTTCCAGCCCTCAGCGGGTACCAGAAGCTTCTGGGCAGAGCCAGGTGAATGGTGGTTGGCAGAAGTGAGGGTGGCCAGGAAGGGATGGGCTCACAGGAAAACACGTCCCTGGAGCAGGCTGCTGACAGGGCAGGATTCTCGGCTTGGGCGCCCAGCCTGCCTTGCTCAGGATTCCTTTCATCCTGTCATTGGCCCCAGAGCGGACCACACCTTCCTGTCTGCAGCCTCTGGCCTCCAGTCTGAGGAGGGCCTGGGGCCCAGTGCCCAGGGGAAGTCTGGAGTCTGGTCCAGTCCCCGGATCACTTGTTCCTCCGGTCAGGCTGCAGCCAAGGGTCGGTCCATTCTGCTCCCCACCCCCACCCCCATACATAACTTCATCCCAGTGAGTTATTAGGAATAAGCAGAAACCGAACTCAGGTGTCCAGGCCCTAGCCACATGGAATAAAGAAGGAAAGATCTTGATGTTGGGGGTGTGGAAGGAGTAGGGTGGGAGGTGGGCAGGGGGTCTCCAGAACCCTGGGCTCCATCCCAGCTCAGCCACCAGCTTAAAGGGGAATGGGCGTGGGCCTCCACGTCCCCTCCTCTCTCCTGCTGCCAAGCTTCTGGCAGATAAATGATAAAATGAAGCTGTAAGCTCTTCTTAGCTTCTTTCAAGCCCTCTGTTTTTTGGGGGGCAGGCACAGTGAGGGGGCTTGAGTCATACAGACAGGCTTCTAGCCCCTTCTTCTTGCTGCCAAAACCCTCGTCAGCTTGCAGGTCCAGAAGACGAGACAGAAGAGGGGGACACTGGCTTCTGAGCCTTTCCCAGAGGTTTCTGCCTGCCTGTCACCCCTCACAAATACATCTCTGGGGCTCCCAGACCTTACCCCTGCCTGCCTCGGGCCCAGGCCTCAGGCAGGAGCAGTCAGTGCGATCTCGCCTGTTTGGAATGAAGAGGAAGCGTGTGGCACAAGGGTGGGTGAGGATGAGGTGGCTCCTGGCTGATGGGGGCTGTCTTGGCCAGCCTCGGCCCCGTTACTCAAGCCCCTAGGAATGCTTGCAGTCATTTCCCCAGGGAGCGTCAGGCCCTAAAAGCAAGGGCCACCTCCGAATCAAGCTGTTTCTCACTCTCTGGTCCATAGAAGCTTGTGGGTGGGGGAGACCGGGGTGAATGGCCAGGAATGGCTCCCTTCCCATTATCAAAGAGCCTTTCCCTCAACAACATGTGGTGGTGGGTAGCTGGGCCTGAAGCTGCATGAGACCCACATTTGGCACCAGGCAGCCCGCACCCCCACCCCAGGCCCGGTTTCAATAAACACTGTACAGATGACTCTACAAAGCTTTCTGGCCCGACCCTTCCTCTCAGTCCAGGGAAGCTGGAAGAGCCAGCTAAGAGGCTGGGGGTACCCGGGGCTGGTGCACTCCTGGCCTCTGACTGCCCCTTGACTCTGATCACATACTGAATTCTGATCCTGGCCACACAATGAACCTTGCTCCTGGCCCTAGGCTGAGCCAAAGATGACCATTTTCCTCTTGCTGTTGAGGGACCTCAGGTTCAGGTGGGTGCCTCTTGCTCCAGGAAGGCTTCTCTGATTGGCAGTGACATTCCAAGCTGCTCACACTTCTGCCTCACTACTAGATTTCATCATATGTACCCGTGTCTGCTCCCCTCCAGTCTGTACTCCCGGAGGGCAGGGCTCAGGCCCCACTCACCCCCTCAGCGTGCTTCGGGGCTGACTGTTAAGCTCTCAGTCTCTGTCAGGCCAGCTTCTTTGCGGATGGTGGCTTCACACGTTACTGTTCCACTCATCCACGAGCGTGCTCCTCACCCTCCCTCAGGAAACCACAGCGCACAGTGGTGCTGGAGGGAAGGAGGCTCAGAGATGGCAATGAATTTGCCCACAGTCACACAACAAGTCAAGGAAGCCCCAGGACGAGCTTCCAGGTCCCAACCTCTCCTTCTAGGACTTTACGTGTCATTTCTTCTTTTTATAAAAACGATTTTTTTTTTAAAGTTGTAATTTACAGAGAGTCAAATGCACAGATTTTAGGCATACAGCTTGATAAGCGTTGACAAATGTGCACAGGGCGTTAGAGCCACCACAATCATGCTATGGTCTGTTTCCATCGCTCCTGAAAGTCCCTCCCTGGCCCTTCTCAGTAAATCTTCCCTCCCTCCTCCCCAGGTAACTGCTGATCTGTTTTAATCACTTTAGATCGGTTATGCCTTTTCTAGAACTTAAATGGAATCACCCTGATATTATGTTCTTTGTTCTGCACCTCTGACCAGCACGGGGGTCCTGTGACTCCCCACCTTCACTGCCGTGGGGGAAGCGACAGGAAAAGACAGAGTCTAGGCTGGGTCCCCTCAACCCCCCTTAAAATCCCCACTGAGGTCTCTGGGAACAGCAGGCCCCCTCCCACAGCTGGTATGTTTTCCCAGGGAGGAACAATGCCTCCTTCTCTGCTGCTCTCCCAGGAGGCATTCCATCAGCAGCCAGGCCTGCAGGCTTGGGCTCAGCCTCTCCACAGGGGCCTGGGTGTGTGGGTGGGCTGTGTGATGTTGGAAGGGGGCTGAAGGAAGGCTTGAGTGGGCACTTGTGGATGTAGGGGCAGGGGTACTGGTTTGTTGCCTCCGGCTTGTGGGGGTGCATCCAGGCTCTCCAGACAGAGTGGCCAGTGTGGGTTAAAGTTCAGCTCCAACAAGACCTGTGCTCACCTTTCTTCCCCACCATCCCAAGAGATGTGCATTTTAAAAGGAAGATCCTGGTCATCAGGTCATCAGAAGGCAGGGAGAACCATTAGTCATGGGATGTAATTTTGTGGCAGGGCCAGGGCTGGGATCTCTTATGCAGAATGTATGGAGTCAGCCAGCTTGTGGGCCTCACACTGGAGACATTATAAAGCAGTGTAGTGGGAAGTTTTTCTGGAGACACTTGCTTTTATCAATGCAGAGAACTTTTATGAGAAATGAATTCTCATTTCAGAGCAACCACTATCACTGGTTTGGGTAAGGCCATTCTCATAATTAAGTTTTTTTAACCTTCATCCTTACCCTGACCCTTAGACACGTCTTTGAACATCTGTGTCTCTGTATAAAATTGGGTATGTATCCGTGAGGTATATGAATGATATTGTCTTATAGGTCTCATTCCGTTTCTTGACTTCCGGTCAATATCAGCTTTTAAGATATGTCAAGTTCATTGCTTGTGATTGTGAGTCCGATTCCACAGGTTACAGCCTCCATGACCAATCTAGCCAGTCTCCTGGGGATGGGGTTGCTCCTCAAAGGCTGGGCGATGGGCTTGCTCAGGCTACCCAGGGAGGCCTGGTCACCTTCAGCGTCCTGCTGTTCTTGCCCAGGAGGTAGGCAGGAGCCTGACTTCTTACCCTACTGTCACAGGCCTTTTGTGAGGCCCTGGGTGGGTCTGGCCCCTGTCTATGCCTCATTGCTTCCATGAACACAGACTGACTGTCCTCCACTTCACTCAGGGCCGGGAGCCTGGGGCTGACCCCCTGTGAACATGCTTCCTCAGAGACAGTGTGCTGGCCACAGGGGTTCAGGCTGCACAGGCTGGACTAGGGTGGGGAGGACACTGAGTCAGAGGGCGAGGGCCCTGGGGATGACCAAAGCTAGGCTGCTCAGCTGGGGAGGGGCTGGGTGCGAGTGAACCGGGTCCCAAGGCCATTCTGCAGGCAACTTCTGGTCTGCAGGAAGTCCCTCGGCCTTGGGGGCCCCGGTGGACCCTCCAGGGCTGGGAGGACACGGAGCGGAGGGCCAAGCGCCAGCACTTGGCATTCCTGCTCTGCCTCTGGGCTTCCTCTCCGTGGGACCCAGGGCCCCTGCACACTGCCTCCTGGGGGTCTGATGTCCTCCTGCCTCCCCCAGGCTGGGCCTGGAGCTGCCGGCTGGCCCCCATACCAGCCTGTGGAAGGCTGAGGACTGTCTTCCCACTCCCTGGCAGCTGGGGCCTTCTGGTGGGAGAGAGTCTAGCAGGCGATATCTGCCATCTCACCCCGCGCCTCGTGTTCCAGCTCCTGGCCCTTCTTTAGGCTCAGTTTCCCCACGTGGATGACGGGGAGATTACAGTAACAGTCCCTTGAGAGCAGGTTTGATGGCTCCATAAACACTTGGAGATTAAAATATTTTTCAGGAGCTATTCAGGCCATTCCCCAGCTTTGGGCAAGAGCCCAGGACCTCTCACAACCTCTGCAGACGATACTCTAGCTGCCAGGAAATTCTCCCACCGTCTGACCTAAATCCTTCCTGCTTTAGGAGGAATCTGTTCCCTCCTGCTCAGCGTTCCTGGCGGCTGCCCAGAGCAGAGGGTCTGAGGTTACATTCCCTCCGCGTGTCTACACCTCACCTGTTTTCCTCTTGGCTTCCTCTTTCCTGTGAATTCCATAAACCTCGTCTCCTTTGAAATCCTCCTTCCCAGCCTCCTGCTCACACGAAGCAGCTGAAGGCAAATGGAATGCTAAAGAGCCCTAATCTCTCGAGCCTGGGGCTGGAGGATAAACAATGTCCAGCAGGAACCGGTCAGTGGGTTGTGAAATATGTAGAGAGAGGGATGTTTTGGCCCGAGCAGCCGGACTCCAGAGCAGCCCCTCGGTGGGGAGAGCAGGAAGCTCAGAGAGCATGGCCTGGAATAAGGAAGGGCCGGGAGAGCCTCCGGGGCGGGAGCTGGCAGCTCTGGGTCCTAGGAAATGATCGTCTAATAATCAGGACATCAGACTGTCGGCACCACACCTGGGTGACCAGCAGGCAGGCGAGGTTCTGCAGGATCCACTGTGGCCCACCGTGAAGGGAATACAGTCCAGGCAAAGGAGCTGGGATAGTCACTGAGCCTAGCCCAGAACCTTCCATGGCTCCCCATCACCTACAGAAACAAGGTCAGATTTCTCAGGGTGGTGGCCAAGGCCTTCTGTGGTCTGACCTTAAACTGGCCTTCCAGAGCTCTCAACCCTAAGGATCAGGAGGCAGCTCCTTGCACAACTGACATTTTCTGCCCCTGACCTCTGACCCCATAGCACCCTTGCCCTGGAATTCTCGCTACATAGACACACACACACACACCCTTATGAGGGGTACAGTCCTGAGGCCCCAAAGCCGACCTCGCTAGCCCTCCTCTGCCCCGCCTGGTGCCCCTCCTTCCTCCTTCTTCCAGCACCCATCTGCTGCCCCCACCAGACTGGGAGAGGCAGTCCAAGGGCAGCGATGGCCTTGCTACTCTGGGTGACAGTTCCAGACTCAGAGGAGGGCAAGGGTGTTTGTTCAATTGTGCAAACTACCCAGAAGTAGCTGGGGCGGAGCTGGAGGAGGCCCCAGGGGAGGTGAGCTACCTTCTGCCTCCTGCCGCCTCCTCACACCCCTCGATCACTCACACTCTTCCCAGTGTGAGCACGCCCACCCACCCCACCCACGGGCCCCCTCTTGCAGGCCCTGCCTAGTGCCCTGCTCCCACCTCTAGGAGGCTCTGCAGATCCCGTGGTCTCCTGGGTTGCCTTGCTGCCCCTCAGACCCTTCTCAGTGACCTGAACTTTTTGTCTTTCTTACAAAACTGCCCATCTCAGCTTATGGTGACTTCACCCTTTCAGCCGCACAGGACCTAGCCCTTTCCTATCATGCCTGACCTCTCTCTTTCTCTTACACCCCACATCCAATTCATCAGGAAAAGCTCATCAGCTCTATCTCCAAAATATATCCTGAAACTGACTGCTCCTCATCTCGTTGTTATCCCCCTGGCCCGGCTGCTGATATCTCAGCCTCGATCTCTGTACCAGCCTCCTCTCAGACTCCCCATCTGCCTCCACACAGTCCATTCCCAGCATAGCAGAGAGAGACTCTGCTTAAATGTCACTGTAGCGGCTCCCCCATGAGTGGAGAGTCAGGTCCTCACGGTAGCCTACAGGACCTCCATCGTCTGGCCCCATTACCTCTCTGACCTGGCTCCTATAAGGCCCCCACACCCATGCCATGCTGCTCCAACCACGCTGGAACACACCTGAAAGCTCAGGGAGTTCCTACCCCAGGGCCTTTGCACTGGTTGGCTCTTCTGTCTGAAATGCTCTACTGGCAGACAGCTGCAGGGCTCACTTACTTGACTCCTTTAAGTCTTTGCGCAAACGTCACCTTCATGAAGCCCACTCTGACACCTTTGCAAGCTCTCCCAACACTTCAGAGCTCCCTGACGTCTCTCTGCTTTCTCCACAGTACTTCCCACCTTCTATTATTTACTTATCACGTTCACTCATGAAGATACAAGATCTACAAGGACAGGGATTTTGTCTCTTAAACTCATCAATACCCAGTGCTGGACCAGCACAGAGAAAGGCACTCCATGAATTTTGTTGAATGGCTGTATTTCCTCATGAGATGGTATCTGCTCTCCTCAGCCAGTCTTCTGTGTTCTGGCCTTAACCTGGCCCTCCAGATTTCTTAACCCTAAGGAGCAGGAGGCAGCTCCTAGCACAACTGACCTTTTCTGCCACTGATCTCTGACCCCATAGTGCCCTTGCCCTGGAATTCTTTGCTATGCAGGCACACACACAAACATACCCTTCATTGGGGTACAGTCTTGAGGCCCCAAGGCCTACCTTGTTAGCCCTCCTCTGCCACAGCGAGAACAGGGATGGGTTCAGGGTGCCCCTCAATTCCCTGTACCCCAGCTCGGGGCCTGGTACCTGCACGCCCTCAGCGAGCCTGAGGACAAACACCAGCATCCCACAAAGGGTCTGTTGGTACTGCCTATGGGAGCACAGCCTTCATTATCACGTAGAGGCTGAGACTGACTCCAAAAGCCCTTTCTTTTCAGAAAGGATTAGCTTTGGGGCTGGAAAACCATGGTTCCCGTTGGCCCACGACAGGGAGGAAGGGCGGCTTGTCTTCTGAGACTCGGGTGGCTGATGCTCCTCAGGCCTCGACTTCCCCCTCTGAGCACCTTCCTGCTCTGGTGTCCTGCCGCCCTCACTTCATTTTCAGGTGATGCTGAGATGCCCAGTTTCTGGGTGCCCGTCAGTAAGGGGGAGAGGGGCCCAGGTGCAGCCTGGCCCTGCACTCCCAAATCCAGACAGCAAGGCCCTCTGGCTCCAGCTGCCTGTGGGGAGGAGGCTGTTAGGTCAGGGCAGGGGAGGGATGGGAGCAGCCTCTCCTTCCGGCCTCCCTCCCTCCCAAGCGGGCTGCTGCTCCGCAGGAATGCCGGGCACAAAATTGGAAGCAGGTGTGGGCTGCTGGGGCCGACCAGCGGCTCCTCCCCCGCCCTTCCTCTCCTGCCTTTCCAGCCACTGCCCTGGGGAGTTTTCCATGTGTTCTTGGCTTGGACAGGAGTCGCGTGGACTCGGGCTGGGACTACTGGGGAGGAGTGCCCCTCAGAGGTGAAATGCCCCTTCGGAGGGGGCATTGAGATGGGGGAACCCAGAGTGGGAGAGAGGAGGAGGGGGGGTGAAAGGCCAGAACCCCCTGTGCCCCAGCCCAGCCAAGCGCGGCAGTAGACTGGCACCTGTAAGGCCTGAAGCGCCTCGCTGGACCACCACCCCAGCAGGCTCTGTGGGGCCTGCGAACTCAAGGCAAAAAAATCCAACTTTTTGTGTCTTTAACGGGGTTTAGATCTGAGAGAAACAATAAAGGTGGAGACATACCCTTCCTTGAGGGGCAGGAGCAGAAGGGGAGGTTGAGGTTTGGCGAGGGGAGTCAGCCTGGATCTGAGCTTTGCTGATGAATTCTGGGACTCTGGATGAATTACCGAACTTCTCTAGCCTCAGCTGCCTCCTCTGTAAAATGGGGGTGATAATACCTCACAAGCTTGCCGGGAGGACTAGAGGAGGAAACAACAATAAAATGCTTGGCATAGTGTCTGGGCATGGCATACTGTGCGCATTCAGTCGCTTCATTCATGTCTCTTTTGTGACCCCATGGACTGTAGCCTGCCAGGCTCCTCTGTGCATGGGATTCTCCAGGCAAGAATACTAGAGTGGGTTTCCATGCCCTCCTCCAGGGATCTTCCCGACCCAGGGATTGAACCTGGGTCTCCTGCATTGCAGGAGGATTCTTTATTGTCCTTGCCACCAGGGAAGCCCTTGATACACATTAAGGGTTCAGTAGTATCAGTTGCAATTATGATTATTTAAAACGGGAGCTGTCTCTTTCTGCAGGGATAGTCCAGTTTGAGAGCAGGGGGAGAGGATGTAGCCCTCAACTGGCAGATATGAGAGGAGACAGGAAGTCTGCCTGCAAGGAGGCTGTCCCCGACACAACTTGTTTGTTCCGACACCAGTGACCCTGATTGCCACACAGGGGAGCAGCAAGAGGACCCAGGCCCCTCTGTCCCCATAGCTGTCTGACCCTTTACCCCAGCTTCCTCGGCCTGAGACTACATTTCTTTCTGAAGGAGCACTTGAGACAACTATAGGGAAGGAAGAAAGAGTGCTGAACTGATTCTGCCTCCACCAGTCACCAGTTAAAGCAATCGTGGGCAAGTTGCTTAACCTCCGAGGGCCTCAGTTTCCTCATCTGCAAAATGGGAGTAATAGTAACAACAAGGCTTGTTATGCGGATTGTATGTATGCTTAGTCGTGTCCTACTCTTTGCAACTCCGTGGACTGTAGCCCGCCAACCTCCTCTGTCCATGGAATTCTGCAGGCGAGAATACTGGAGTGAGTTGCCATTTCCTCCTCCAGGGGGTCTTCCTGACCCAGGGATCGAACCCATGTCTCTTACGTCTCCTGCATTGGCAGGTGGATTCTTTACTACTAGTGCCACCTGGGAAGCCCGTTATGAGGATTAAACGACTCTAACTGTAAATTTCTAAGAACAGTGTCAGGTGCTGTCCATGTGCTTGTTAAATATTCTGGACTCTAGAGTGGAAATGATAGGGCTTCATGCTAACAACACACTGGAAAGGTGTTCTTTGCTTCTAAATCTGTGCACATTCTGTTTCATCTCACTTTGTCACAACCAGTGCTCACTGTGCTCACTGCCCAGAACACAGCAGGAGTCAAGTATCTGCTAAATGACCAAATGGATGTGAGAGGTAAGCCTCAGTACATGAACATTTAGGAAAAAATTAATGCATGGGGGTTAAGAACGCAGGATGGGGAGTCATACAGACCCAAATTCTGGTTTCACTACTAACAGGTCATGTGACAATCAGCAAGTGAACCCACCACCTTATCTATGAAATGGGATGGATTATCAGCATCTGGCTGGTGGGGTTGCTATGGGAATAAAGAGAGATGATGTATAAATACAAAGTGTCCAACATATGCTAGCAGAATTATTCCCCCTGGAGGTGGCTGGGGTAACTGGGGCCTGGCTCACAGGTGGCTTGAGGGTGGGGTCCCCTCAGCATCATGAAGACTGACAGGCTCAGTGTGAAGTCTTTGCTCCGCCGCATCCAGCTGTGAGACCTCCTCGGTCTCAATTTTCTTATCTGTACCACTGGCCTGTAATCCCCACCTCTCTAGGAGGCTGTGGGGTGAATGAAATTGCACATCAAGGCCACTAAGCTCAGCAGGTGCTCCTCTGCAAATGGTTGGAGTTGTGATCATCATTCCTGCCTGGGGGCTCTGACTCTGGATGTTTGCTGGGTGGAGGCCCGCTCTGTCTGCCCTTGCATCTCCTTCAAGCCTTGTGGAGGTGGGAACGTGACCTGAGTCAGGAAGGCAGGTCCTGGTGGGGAGAAGGGCAGGCCGCAGGGAGCCTAGGCCTCTCTCAGGGACTAAGGGGTCCTGTCTGGACTCTTGGGCGCAGGAGGCTGGATGGAGAGGAGCAGACCCTAGAAACACCTAGGCCCGCACTGTCCCCGGGGGCTGTGGAGGCCTGAGAGAGGGAGAAGGAGGGGATGGGAAGAGGTGCCTCAGGTTCTGGAGCAACAGGCTAAAGCATTTGCGATTTTGTCCTGAAGCCCTTGGGAGCCCCAGAGCTTCCTTGAGCAGGAGAGTAATGTGGTCAGCAATGCAAGGGTGTATCTGCCTCACATGTAGGACGGACTGGAAGAAACCAGCGAGGGGGCAGTCACAGCTCCAACCGGCTGTGTGAGATAGGGCTGGAGGAACCGTGTCAGGCACAGCTGGCACAGCCAGCAGAGGTGCCCTGGGAGATGTCCTCCAACTGGCTGTCCTCCCAGGGTGGCTGTTCCACCTTATTTTCACAGGGTGGCCAGAACCAGTGAAACAGGCCAGGGGTGTAAAGAGGAGCCCTGGGAGAAGAGGAATGGTTTTCCAGGGCCTGGAGTCATCTTAGTCTGCACAAATATCACCAGATCAGAGGAGCTGAGGCTGTGCAGAGGCAGGAACAGGGACAAGGAGGCCAGGAGGAGAGAGCCTGGCCATGGGAGAGGGAGGGGTACAGCTCAGGGGTCTCAGCGGGGCTTGGGAAGCAGGCACCCCCACCCTCAGGCCTCTTGCCTGGATTTGCTGGGACAGTCAGGCCAGGTATTGATCTGGGCCCTTTTCCTTGCCTTCCGTCCAGTTACATGTTTCAGGGACAACAGTATTGCAGGAACCCTTGGGTCCCCCTCTCCAGGGTGAGAGGGAAGCGGGTACAGGCACCAGAGGAAGAAACCAGGCTCTGGACAGGCGCTTGGAAACTGCCCAAATGTGGAGGCCGTGGGCGGTGCACACATGTGTTTGGTATTGTGAAGACATGTCCACGCCCGTACACGCACGGGCTGCCAGCGCCCAGCCTCAGACCCCTGGGTGTGCGGCCAGGAGGAATGAGGTCAGCCTCGGAGAATCCGCCCTGGACTCCCACACCAGGCCTGGGGGTCTGATCTCAAGCACAAAGCTTGGCCTTCCCGGAGCTGGGATTTTCCATGGTCCCAGCCTAGCAGGGTGGGAAGGGGAACAAATGATGGGGGAGAAGGTACTGCTGCCTCTCTGGCCTCTCTGTGAGCCTGGATTTAGCCTGCATGCCCCACCCACACACCATCCCCTCCAGGACTAGGGAAGGGGCACCTGGAGGGTGCTGACAGCTGGCACCTACTCCTCCTAGAAGTCCTCCCTGGTTCCTAGCCCCTGACTGAGAAGGCCCCTCCTCTGGCTCCCCCACACCACCACCCCCTCCCCACCTGCCCAGTGCCTGCCCGGTCACAGCCCTGAGGTGCCCCCTCCTCTACGCCTCCCTCAGGGCAAGGCCTGGATTCAGCTTGGCATCTCCTTCAGGGGAGAAATGTCTTTAATCTCAAATGAACACGGGCTCAGGGGCAATGGCCAGAGGCCCTCCTGAACACCAAGCACCTCCGCTCCAGACACGGCCTTGCCCTGGTCAGTCTCCCTCTGAACCTTAAGACCTGACAGGCCACAGAAGGGCCTTAGAAAAACCCACTGGCTCGGGGCACAGACGTTGAGGCCAAGGCCTGGCTCTGCCAGTGCTGCTATTTGAGGCCTGGGTTTTCTCCTCCGCCCAGAGGTGGAGCGCTTCTGGCTGAGCCCCACTCCGCGGTCTTGCATTCGAAGAAATTCACCACAACAGCTTAGCCTATAGGTAAAACGTGCTCTCCTCCACAGAGCTCTAGCAGCGGCTGATGCAGAGTGCTAACAGACACCACTGCAGAGCTGCTGTGCGTCCTGCTGAGGATCAGATGCAGGTGAGGTGGCGAAATCCTTCATTACATCATAGAAGGGCCCTCCCTCTAGCTCCTGTCTTGAGCACCACAGGTTCTCAAAGTGGGATTCAGCATCCAAGTTGAAGGTTATGCTTTGAATGTGAGGGAGAGCTGGAGCTAAGTCGCTTTAGTCCTGTTCGACTCTCTGTGATGCTATGGACTGTAGCCCACCAGGCTCTGTGTCCATGGGGTTCTCCAGGCAAGAATACTGGAGTGGGTTGCCATGCCCTCCTTCAGGGGATCTTCCCGACCCAAGGATTGAACCCGTATCTCTTACGTCTACTGCATTGGCAAGCAGGTTCTTTACCACTAGTACCACCTGGGAAGCCCCTGAATGTGAGGGAGCAAGTATTACCACTGGGGACACTTCCCTCCCCTAGCCTTGGGCTCCAGCAGCCCATAGAGAGACAAGAGTCCCCACCCCTGCAACCCAGCAGCAGCCTCTCACCCAAGGTCATAGTATGGCTGGAGACAAGGATGCATCCCCATGTGGACAGAGGCAGAGGAACAAAGGCTGAAAGTGCAGTATCTGTGCCTCTGAGCCCCTCAGTGCTTAGCCCTCACCTGGTGGGCCTGGCACAGCCACCCTGGTGTGGAGCAAAGAAGCAGGAGTAAAGAATCAGGAATATTAATTGCAACCTGAAAGAGGCAAGGCTGACGTGGAACGCACACACATTGGGTCTGAATGGAAAACCTTGACGAAAGCCGACTGTGGACTTGCAGAGACAGAAGCAGGAAAGGGAATTCTAGGAGGGCAGAGGTTAGGTCAATGGCCGTTCAGCCCTGGCCAGACCACTCGTGGGCCCTTGCCAAGGTAGCCTGCCTTAGAACAGCATGTGTGGAGCTGCTCATCTGAAGAAGGCAGGCCGCCCCTTCACTGTGCAGATAGCTTTCCCAAGACTAGGTCATATCTTCAACCTCCCCCCACCATCCCTGTCCACAACTGCCTCCAGGGATTCTTCCCAGCCTGGGGTGTAAAACTTAAGAGGGCATCTAAAATCTCAGTAACTAAGGGAAGTAATATTTGAGGCAATATTTAAAAAAATCAGCAGTACTGCAAAAAAAAGAAATCTGATGAAGAAAATATCAACATTTCAAATAAAGACAGATTGCTATTGCTAATTTTCAGTTTTTCCCTGGCTTGAATACAGTTTGGCACAGCACCATTACTGATGCTATTTCAACATTTGATACTTTGTTCATCTTTTTTTGGCATGATTTTGATCTAAAAATTCACTGAAATACTACGTAAGTAGATTACTAAGTCTTCTGGTGCCCAGGCCAGTGCCTCACTTGCCTTTCTAGTCCAGGTCTGGCAGTGTCCCGCGAAGGAACCCTGGGAGGTCCAATCTGCTCTCCTGTCAGGCCAGACCCTCTCTTCTAACCTCCTGTTCATTCACACCAAGCCCACCTATGCCCAGTGATCGGCAACTTGTCACATCTCCGGAGGTGTCCCCGAGGCCTTTCTGACCCGGATGCTCCGTGTGTCACCCTGAGAGGCTGGCAGAAGGGCACCTCCAAGAGGGGAGGACGTGCCCCAGTGGGAACGAGGGATAGGCGGGGAGAGGGGCTCCTTTATGTGTCCTCAGCTGACCCAAGCGTCTCTTTCCAAAGCCTGTCCAGCCCCTCCATCCCCTATCCCCCAGGTTAGCGCCTTGGCCTGCCTGGCCAAATCCTTGCGCCATGGGGATGTGTGGACGGTGGCGAAGGCCTGGGAAGCACTGGGGCTGCCGATGGGGGCCAGGGTGGGGGTCCTGACTTAGCAGAAGGGGAGGCCTTCTGTAAAGGATGGACGAAGCCCCGGGTGCCAGGACGGACTCACCTCGACCGTTCTGGTTGGGCCGGTACACGCTGCCCACGCTCAGGCGGCCCTGCTGCGCGCCGTTGCGCTCGGAGCCGGCGGGGGCGCGTCGGAGCTGCGCACCGGCAGGTAGGGAGGCTCCAGCACGCGGAAGGGGGGCTGCGGCTCCACGGCCCGCGGCGGGCTGTAGGCCTCGGGCGGCATGTTGCCGTAGGGTGGGTACCAGCCGAGGCGGGGGTCGCCGCCGCCGCCGCCGTACGTGCCGCCGCCCCCGCCGCCGTTGGGCTGCGCGGCGTCGGGGCCCGGGTCGGGGTAGGCCGGCTCGAGGCCCGCGGTGCCCTCGTGGTACAGGCTGTGCGAGTAGCGCCGGTCCAGGCCGTCGGCGGGCTGCGGCGCGTACGGCCTCTCCGGGGCGGCGGGATAGAAGCCCTGCGGCGGGTACTCGGGCTGCTCCTCGCCGCCGCCACCTCCGTACTCCTCGTAGCGCGCCCGCGGCTGGAAGGGGTAGACGACCCCCGCCGAGGCCACGGCCGCCGCGCCCAGGCCGCCGCCCGGGCTGCGGTAGTACACGTAGCCCTGGTCGTAGGTCCGCGTCGCGGGGTCGTACGTCTCGTACTGGCTGACGAAGGGCGCCTGCGGGTAGGGGAACTGCTGCTGCGGGAAGGAGGACGGCTGGCGGTAGGTGCTGGCGAAGGCAGAGGCAGAGGCCGAGACCGAGGAGGCGGAGCCCCCGTGCCGTTGCTGGGAGACGGAGGTGCGGGCCCGGGCCATGCCCGTGCTGTCCCCGACGGCCACCTCGCGCCAGTTGTCGGGCACCTGGCCGAAGCCGAAGGGGTGCCGCGCTTGACCGCGCACGGTGTCCGAGCCGACGCGCCCCGGCAGGGGCAGGGACGGGGCCTGCCGACGCCGGAGGCCCCCCTGGCTGCGCCGCGGAGGGGCCTGGGGCGCTCCCGCCAGCAGCACCCGGGAATTAACCTCGGAGCCCTGAGGCCCCGGCGGCAAGTATTCCGCGCCAGAGTTGAGCAGGCTGTACACCTGCCCGTTGTTCTCCCACTGGATCAGCTGCCGCCAGCGTCCCGGGTCCGAGCCCTGCCCTGGCGGCGCCTGTTGCCCCTGCACAGGACGCAGACGCAGGCGCCCCACACCAGCTGCCAACCGGTTAGGGCCAGAGCCATGGTGGCCCCACTGCGGAGGCCCGGTGGACCGAGAGGCTCTCAGGAGTGGTCCCCCGTGCGTGCTTCTCTTCCCACGGCCTCGAGGACAGGACGGCTCCTTGCCCGCCCCAGCTCTAGCTTTGTCCATCCTGGCCTTGTCCCGAGCGGGACGGCTCCTCCGATGACAGCATTTTGAGGCCAAGGGGGTCAGGGCAGGGCAGGGGCGGTGCCCAGGGCTGCACGAGGCTCTCTGTAGGGCACCCGGCAGGCAGGGCCGCCTGGGGGCCTTACATGGCCAGCCCGGCTGTGGCTGGCCGCGCTGGGCTGGCGCTTTCCCACTCTGAATGAATAAGCAACAGGCTTGGAGCTTCGGGAGGTTTTCGGGCAGCCTGGTCCGCCTGCTGGGGCCTCCTCCGCGGGGCCCTATGGCCCGCCGGGTTTTAGCTATGCGGTCTGTCCCACAGCTGCTGGGCTCGCTCCCTCAGTCCCTGGAGCGCTGGCCAAGCCGCAGACCTGCTTCTGAGCAAGGGAATGAAATAAGGAGTAGGAAGGAGGCCCCTGGGGACTCAGGCCTGGTGAGTGGGGTCCTGGCAGGCACAACAGGGCAGAGGTGTCAGCACCACTCTGGCCGTTTCTTTTTGCTGTGGACCCAGCATCCTGGTTTCTTATCTAGGCTTTAATGAGCCCCTGACTCCTGTCCACTCCAGCCTCTGCCCAGGACACCTGGGCTGCTAGTCTCCCAAGCAGTGCAGAGACTTCCTCTTTGTTGGTGGGCCTTCTAGGGGGATATGCTGAATCCCACCCTCCTGTGGGGAGAGGCTGAACCTCTCTAATTCAGGTTCATCTTCCTTCATTGGGCCTGAGCACAAAGAAGATGCTTCTTCAGCCTTTCCCCTCTTGGCACAGCCCTGGGCCTTACTCTCCTGGTCGGTAGAATGGAAGTTTGCCTTCCTGCTGAACAGAACTTGTGAAAACATGGGAGAGATAGTTTCCTGCCCGTCCTGTCATGTGTGGCTTCTGTCACGCATCTCTGAAGTCCACATGGCCAAGAAATAGCCTGAGTGTGCACCTGGATAAAATGAAATTCAGGGGCTGTCTTTGATGTGGGCTCGGAGTCATTGGGAGGCACTATGTGCTGTTTGCATGGAGCAGCAGAAAAGAGGATTTGAGAGAATGGGCCTACTCCAGTTGCTGTGGTTAAGTTGCTGGATGAACTTGGGCAAGTCTTTCCCCTGTTCTGATTTAGTCACCACATCCGATCAGTGGAGGATTAGACCAGATGGTCTCCAAGAGGGCTTTGGCAGGTTCTCTGTTCTCTCGGCAGAAATAGGAGGGGCCTCAGAAGTTTGAACACTTTGGAGTCTAAGAAATGTCTCTGAATGCCTCCCCCAGGCTGCCTTCTCCAACCTTGGTCGAGGGAACTGGAGGGCAGAAATCCCCCTCTTGGGCCTATACATCCAGGAGGAAGAACCTGCCCTTAACTTGGTCTCTCCAGATTCCCCTCCTACGTTGGAAATGCCTGAGACCACTTTGGGAGGAGACAGCCAGAGTGGACATTCCTCAGAGACCCTGGGCCTCTGCTTCCTCACCCAGCCGGCATGTGTTCCCCCATCACACAGATGAGGCTTGGTTCTGGTGACTCAGAGCATCCGTCTACCCTCCTAGTCCAGCCAGCGACTGCTCAGCACCAGCCCCTCTGCTCCCTCATGTGGGGTTTGATCTCAGTCTTTAAACAGGACTCCTGCAAAGGGCAACCTGTTTGGTGCAGGACCGCGAGCCAGATGCTGAGGGCCGGGACCGGCAGGGTTAAGCCTTCCCTCCCTCCAGCCTGCCCCCCTGCAGTGCTGGCCTCAGCTGCTTGGAATCCCTGGGGTCCTGTAGGGCCCTCCCGACAGCCAGATGGGCAGCAGCGCCAGGAGAGGAGGAGGAGGAGTAGTGGAAACAGGCCCCAGGGTACCCCCGGGCAGGGAGGGGAAGGGAAGAGAGGAACAGAGGGAGGAGAGAGGATGCTGTATGGTACGGAAGCCCCACTGGCAGAGTGAAGGCCAGACCCTTCTTCTTGAGCCAGGCAGGGGGACAGGGCTGCCTCGGGGCTTTGGAGCTGTGGGGAGTTCAGGGCACAGGACATTGTGCTCAGCCGGCCTCCGCCTGGGAGCCAGCTCTTGGCGTGAAACCCTACCCAGTGCTGGCTCCTGCTCCTCTTTCTTTTTTCTTAATAAGGTCGAATCAGAGTGAGTCAGAGGAGCCAAGTTTCCTGTTAGGCTCTGTTTGAATAAACTCTGCTCTGAACATAGCTTGGGCCTCTGCACAAGCTCCTGGGGCCAGGATTGTAGCCCTGCCAGCCATCTCTGCTGAGACTGGAGACCTGGGGTCCTGGCCTGGCCCCCAGACACTCCCCAGGGAAGCCTGTTAAGTTCTCAGAGCTTCAGAGTCTTCAGCTATAACTTGGGAGTAATAATACCTTTCTCATGGTGTATTTGGGAGGATGAAATAAGGGGATTATGAAGAGTGCCCAGTACAGTGCCAGGCATGTGGCGACTATTTTTTTTCCCCCTCTGGACTGATGAGAGAAGGGAGGGCTTCATCCCCCAGGGTGTTCCCCCCTTCCCCGTTTTCTCTGTCCCTTTCATCTTTTTCATCTGTCTTTTGCATCCTTTTCTTGTACCCAGCCCAGGACACACTCCTGGGGCCGGTCTTCTCCTCCTCTCCACTCCCTTCCTTGCCCTCCTTCTCTCTTCCAATCTGGGTCTCCCAAAGTGGCTGATAAAACCCTCTTGGATCTCTGAGCCCAGAGGAGCGTAGCTGGTTCCCCCTCTGCACACACAGGACAAGGCCTTGCCTGAGTAGCTGGAGGTGTCCTGATATCCTTTGATTGGAAGCACCAGAGCCGGGCTCTGAGAGGGACCCCAGGCAGGCAGCAAAAGATGCAGAGCTGGGGTCAAATGAGGGCTTCGAGTCACCAGGCTGGGCCTGAGCCGTCTGGAGGTGAGGGGCGGATGGCAGGCCGTTCCTCACCAGGCCCTGTTCCTAGGGCTGGGTTCACACCCACAGTTTTAAGACCTAGCCCTGTGGTTGAGGCTTGTTGCCAGTTCCTGGCACTAGGAACCAGGCACAAGTGTTCTTGGAGGGCTGGAGTATAGGGCTGCAAGAGCTTGTTGGTAGTGAGTTAATGTTCCGGACGGGGCTGCTCCTCCCTTGGGCTTCCCATGGGACACAGCCAGTGTCTTTTGATCCTGTGCTGGAACTCCAGGCTCTGGAAAATCTGGAGGGAGTGAGGAGGCCTCAGACCCAATCAGCAGAGGGTTTGGGAAGCCGAGAAAGGATATGAGCCGTGGGATGCCTTACTGCTTTGCAGAGGAAAGGACCAGGAGGCCCACTCTGGGTCAGAATGTTTCTATGGTTGTGGGGAAAGGATGAGGCAAACTCTGGGTGTCCCTACCCTCTGTCTCCCACCTGGAATGGGGCTGGGCCTTATCCACCCACTGAGATCCCTGGCTGCTGAGCCTAGGCCCCTGGCCAAGGCTCCTGATGGGGTTTGTGCGGACCTCGGGATGGAAGCCCCAGCCCAGCTGGCAGTGAACTGTGCAGGTCCCTGCTGCTGCTTCTAGAAATTGGGCTGAGGAAGTGCTGAGTGAGGAGGCCTGGCAAGCTGGCATAGAATGTGCTGACTCTGCAGCAAGAAGACCACCAAGTGACCACTGCCAGCTGGGCCCTGCACCCACCCCTCCCCTGCAGCCACATCTGGTACAATGGTGGGGGAGGCAGGGGGACTTCGGAGGTCCCCAGAGCCAAGGTAGCTGTGGAGGGGCCCACGAAGGGGCCGGGGCCTTTTGGTTTGGAAGTGCCTCTCTTCAGCGCTGGAACTCTGGATAAGCCCGGAAATGGGGGAGGTGAGGTCAGAGCCTTTTGGAAGGACAAATGGGGAGGTGGGGGGGAAGGGAAGGAACCCACCCTTCTCTAGGACCCAGGGGAATTCAGTGGCTCTGGCCCCACTCTGCTTTTCCTCCTAGCTCTCTGGGGCTCCAGCCTCTGTGCTTCCCCAGTGAACTGGAATACCAGCGCTGATACTTGGGTCTGGTCATCCAGGCAAAGCTCTGAGAGGCAGGAAGCCTCCTCGATCCCTGGAGGCCCTCAGCCCCCAGCCCAGCCAGCTTCTCCACTTCCAGACTTTCTCCCTGTCCTGAGGGGTGGGCAGGGCTCTGGGTCTGGCTGAATGGTAACATTCCCTGTCCACGTCCCACCCCCAGCCCCCACTCCCAGGGTCCAGAGCTGGCATGGTCAGGGAACATCATGATTACAGGGATGGAGAAGGGGTCTCCTCCCAGAGGCCTTCCTTGGGTGGAAGGATTTTGCTGAAGTTGTTGGTTGGGGCCTGCTGGGTAGGACAGCCCCTGGTGTCAAGGTTCACGTTGGGGTGGCTCTCAGCCAGCATGCGGTGGGGAGGAGGAGGTCACAGAGTCCCCTGCCCAAAGGTGAGAACTGGCAAGACCAAGCAGGAGGCCAGTCCGTTGGGCTGCAGCCTGGCAAACCCTGGAGAACTGGCAGGGAAACTGAGGCAGGAACCCAGGGGTTCTAATAGCAGCCTGGCAAGGCTAAGGGAAGATCCTCCTGGAGTAGGAAATGGCAGCCCACTTCAGGGTTCTTGCTGGGGAAATCCCATGGACAGAGGAACCTAGTGCTATAGTCCGTGGAGTCCCAAAGAGTCGAACATGACAACTAAACAAGGCTAAGAGAAAGCTCTTTTCTCTCTCTCTCTCTCTGCTTTTGTTTTCCTGCCTCTATATCTTTAACTTCCATTTGGGTCTTTCTGGGTTTCTTTACCTTTTTTTTTTTTTCCTTTTTTAAGAATATGCCTTTTTTCATTCATTCATTCATTTTCTCTCTCTCCCTCCATTTCAGTGGCTTACAATCTCTACTCATTGTTTCTATTCTTTTATATCTCCCTTACTCCACCTCACCTGTTTCTCTGAATTATTCCCTCATGTGTCCACTCATTCAGTCAGCATGTTCCCTGGGTGCCTGCTGAATGGAAGCCCCGTGTTGGCTGGGGCTCTAGTAAACAGACAAGAACAGAGGGCTCGTCCTGAGGAGAGGGGCATCTTTAGGCTGACTCTGTGACCTTTGAGTCACCCAATAAATATTAGTTGAACAAATGAATGAATGGTGAATTTCTATATTCTTTGCCTATTTTCTGTTGTAACATTCATCTGCTTAGTATTGATTTATAAGACGTAGTATATTTAGCATCTTTTCGTATATCACTCTTTGTCATATAGTGTGCAAGTAATTTTTGAAGTTTGTCATTTGCATCTGTAGTTTTTATACTTTCCTGATACGTTAAAGTGCTTCAGTTTTAAGCT
Source organism: Aepyceros melampus (assembly GCA_006408695.1). Classification (NCBI taxonomy): domain Eukaryota; kingdom Metazoa; phylum Chordata; class Mammalia; order Artiodactyla; family Bovidae; genus Aepyceros; species Aepyceros melampus. Next base: position 122,909 of record SJXQ01001103.1, read on the forward strand.
GTCAAATTATTTGATTTTTCTGTTATGATCTCAGACCTTATTGTTATATGACCTTTGCATACATTTTCAATTAAATTTCAAGATTTTATAATTTAATTTCACCTTTATATTTAACTCTATTTTATTTTTGTATCTGGTGAGAGGTAAGGAAACAACTTTAAAACAAATTAAGTCACTGTCCCAATATGAATGATAAATTAATCCATAAATGAATTCCTAGTGATCTGAAAGGCCATTTTATCATATACTGAATAGTTTTCTGTAGATTGTGCTTTTTATTCTGTACCATTGACTTATCAGATCATTTTTACATTGAGATTACCTTATTTTAATAGTTGTAACTTTTAAATAATGGTTATTAACCGAGAATACCAATCTCATTTATTTATTTATTGGCCATGGCTTGTAGAAGGTCAGTTTCCTGACCAGGGATTGAACTCATATCCTCTGTAATGGAAGCATGGGTATTTTAACCATTGGACTGCCCAAAATTTTTCTTAGTGCTTGTCATTTTGGTGAACTCTAGATTTTTTTTTCCAAGTTAAATGTAAAACAAAATGTCTCTGGAAATTGGAATTGGATTAAATTTATAGATTAATGTAGTGGTAAATGACTTCTTTGCAACACTGAGTATTTCCATTCAGGAAGATGGTGTATCTTTCTATTATTAAGGTCCTTTAAAATTGTTGTTCTACAATAAAGTTTTATAGATGAATCTGTGTGTCTGGTGCATCTTTATGAAACATGGCAATGATATCTGTAGTTGGCAGCTTCTGAAATGGTTCTCAGTGATCCCTGGTAGTCACTCCCTTGTATAATCCCCACCCTTTATGTGTGCATTGGACCTAATGATTTGCTTCTAGTGACTAGAATGTGGAAAACAGTGATGGGATGTTACTTCTGAGATTAGGTTGTGAAAAACTGTGACTTCTGTCTTGCTGGAGCTCTCTTTCCCTCTCAGGCTCTCTCACTTGTCTTCTCTAATAAAACCAGCTGCTATGTTTTAAGCTGCCTTACGGGAAGCCCATGTGGCAAGGGGCTGAGACCCTCAGCCCAACAGCCACGTGAGTGAGCGTACCTACTTGAACCTTCAGATGAGACCGCAGCCTTGGCTACCTACTTGATTATAGCTTTGTGAGGGACTCAGAGGCAGAGAACTCAGCTCAGCCACCCACAGATTCCTGGCCCACAGAAACTTGAGATAATAAATTCTGTTGTTTTTAACCACTACTGTGCTTTGGGGGTAATTTGTCATGCAGCAATGGATAACTAATGTAGCATCTTTATTTATTTAATTTTTGCTTAATGTTTTCCAGTAAGTTATCAGGAAGTAGAAAAGATACGAACTTTTCTGTAGTTATTTTATAACTGGCTACTTTACTAAACTCTTCTGATAATTTTGTATTCCTTTTCCTAGTTTTTCTGAGTACTGTTTGCAAATAATTATAATTTAATCTTATTTTTTTCAAATTGCAGTAGCTAGAATTTTTATATTTAGTGTTGAATAACAAATAGTAGAAATCTTTATCTTGTTCACATATTTGATGAGAATGCTTTTTGTATTTCACTGATTTGGTGTTGGCTTTGGGTCTGAGAGTTAGTATTTTTTACCATATGAAACAAATATACTTCCATCTCTAGTTCACTAGAGTTTTTTTGAAAGAAAATCAGGAATGGATATTGAAATTTACCAAGTATCTATTCAGCGTGTAAAATGATTTTTTCCCCCTCCTTTGACCTATCGCTGTAGTTAATCAGTTCCTGCAGTTTTGATATAGCATTATCTGTGCATTCCAGGAGTGTTTGCTCATGGTGTATTCTTTTCATAGTTCTAGATACTTTCACTGTAAGTATGTTTGCCAAGACATCTTTGACACAAACATTTACATCACATAACTAGCTGGCCATAAGACAATTTTACCATAAAAGTTTAAGAGGAACATTAAGAAGGACAGAAACGTGAAGAATGAATAATGAAATCTAAAAGACTTTATTTTAAAATACAAAATATTTGAATACATTTAAAATGTGTACAGATTCATAGAAATACTACACAAAGAACTGATTTTATTTTCTGGATCAGACCTATTTGTAGCTGTCTTCCAGGTCTTCCATTCATAGTATTTTATGCGTTTACTTGTTGACTTGTCTTCTCAGTTGGCATCACTCTTTTTCTTTCAGGCTAAAATTTCTTCCTTCGCTAGAGGAGGCATCTGGTCCCCAGTCCTGGGATGTGTATCTGTGCCTGAGCTCCGTAGTGAGCTGTGAAGGCCTCAGCACGGTCATTAGCTTTTGGTGTAACATCACCTGTCCATTGATTGTCGCTCCAGATGTGTGTGGGAAGGCTGGGCTCAACTGTGCCTGGAAGTCCTCTTTCTCCTCCAGTGTAGTGTGTTTCAAAATAAGAAACCAACTCTTGGGGCAAATCATTGTCTTCTATCAGCTCCATAAAGCCATCAATAACACTGCTAACTGGAAGAAATGCTAACACACTTCAACCAGCGGAAACCAAGCTGTCAAACCCCGAACCGTCAAGCAGTTATTTGATCTTTCTCGCAAAATTGCCTCACAGCCCTTTAGTTACAGGGCAAAAATGTTTACAGCAGAAAACGCTTTCGGCAAAGATTTCTGTGGCAAAGATGCTTACGGTGAAAACACTGGACACATTCTTTCCATATGTTGTTGGACTGGGTTTGGACTTTTCTGATTAAATTTTTATTAGGGTTTTACATCTCTGTGAAAGAGACTAGTGAATGACTCATTCGTTCGTTGTGTTTTTCTTGTGCCATTGGTCAGGTTTTAGTGTTAGGGTTACTCCAGCTTTATAAAAAGAGTTGGGAAGTGTGTGAGTCAGGGTCCTGGCAAGAAACATTCTCCCCACTGCCAAACTGTGTAAACAGAGAGTCTTTATTATTATTATTTTTTTTTACTTTAAAAATATTTATTTGTCTGCCCAGGTCTTAGTCGTGACACTCAGGATCTTTGACCCTCGTGGCAGCATGCATTAGTTGCAGCTTGTAAGATCTAGTTCCCCCAATCAGGGGTCAAACCTGGGCCCCCTGTATCGGGAATGCAGAGTCTGAGCTCCTGGACCCCCGGAGAAGTCCCTAAATAGAGAGACTTTAATGAAGGGAGTCCCTGTAGAAGTGTGGATAAGGTGAAGGGGACAAATGAGGGCCAGTGAGGCACCCAGAGACTAGTACTGGTGCGGAGATACCACCAGTCCCAGGGCTGCAGGGACGAGGGAGGAACCTAGAGCTGACACCTGGGAGAATAGGTCCAGGCAAGTGCTGAGGTTGGAGACACTGCTACTGCCGGAGCAGTTTGTAGGGTCAGCCCCCTGGGGCTTGGGACCAGACAGGCAAGGATGTGGTTTCTGCTGCGGTTTCTGTCTCGTGACCAGACTCTGACGGAGACTAGCATAATCATATGCCTGACAGGGTTTTAATATTCACGTCCACATCTATGCAACAACTTCGTAGTCCAGATTTTTGTTGTTTAGTATGATCTTGCTTATTTTGATTTGTCCTTGCCTGCTAAGAGTGCATCCCTGAATATTTTCCCCCACGAAACATTACATATGGCACATATCCTAAGTTCTGGAGTACAGGAAAGTCTCTTTCTGTTGTCTTCATGCGTGAGCGCCCCTGGCAGATGATGGGAATTTTAGGTCACAGCTGCAATCTCCCAAAATTCTGTAGAAGCGTGGTTTCCAAAGTGTGTTCCATGGAGCACCCGTCTTTCCACGCAGTCAGTGGGAAAGGGTTTCATTGCTAAATAAACTTGGAAAGCTGTGCTCGCTCTATTACTGATTTCACAAATGCTTTCCAAGCTTTCTTCTCCAGCATGACTGGGACACGGGACCCTTTGCTGCAGTGCTTCAGTGCTTGCACCTGGACACACCGCTCCCCAAGCAACACAATATGAAGACACTGTATGGGACTAAAAATGGTTGCATGCATATGCAGTTGGGACAAATTCTGGACAAAAGATACAAAGAGACCAAAAACTCAACTGCCGTTTTTGAAGAACCTGGAGCAAAAACAATGTGTCAGGAGGAAAAATAGGGTACTGCGCATGCCCACTGCACTCAACATCATCAAAGGAGTGGGTAAAATGCCCAAGCCATGCCTCTGGCCTGACCCCTGGACACACCCCTACCCTCATTCTGCATAAGGAACAAATCGGCACCCTGCTTTATGGAGCAAGCGAACAAGGGAAACTTGTTTGTTCTTGATCTCACTTGTTGCATCCAGAGCCCCAAAAAAGCTTTGTCTGAATTTCTTGTCTGGCCTCTAGTCGATTTCTGTTGGGAAGGCCAAGAACCGTGGTTGGTAACATAAGTACTTCTCAGCATTCCCTGGAATGGAATTTCTCTTCCAATTAAACATGTTTCCAGAATGTTGCAGATGTTTCTCCCTTCCCCCTCTGTATGGGTGCTTATAAGATTACTTTGTTGTTGTTCAGTTGCTAAGTTGTGTCCAACTCTTTGTGATCCCATAGACTGTAGCCTGCCAGGCTCCATGACGTTCTCCAGGCAAGAATCCTGGAGTTGGTTGCCATTTCCTTCCCTGGGGGATCTTATTGACCCAGGGATCGAATCTGTGTCCTGTCGAACCGTGTCACCTGCATTGACAGGCAGATTCTTTACTGCTGAGCCACCAGGGAAGCCCCATAGAATTATTTCTTTACCCTTAAAATGGACAAAATCCTGCATGGTATTTCTAAGTTTTTTTAAATTATTTGACTTATATCAAAAGGAATCTTTTAAATGTTTAAGCTCAGGCTTCCATCAGGAGTATCATCTTTTTCGATTCTTGCTTTTTTTCATTTGCTCAGTTTCTTCTTTGGACCTCTATGTCTGCTGTGGTCTCCCCCTTTGTTTTTATTCCTTTGGGCTTTTCCTCAGCCTTCTCAGAGGACTTAGGTCTGTCTTCCGCATTTACAGATTCAATCTTCTGTAGTTTCGATTCTGTCCATTACCATCATAATGCAATTTTAAATCTGCTGCTGCCTTTGTAGTTTCTTTACAGTCTTTTCTTTCTTTCTGTCTCTCTCCTATATGGTTTGCCTATGACTTCCACCTGCCTCTCAGCCAGCAGCCATCTCATTTCATTCTTCCCATTTGTATTTCAGCTGTCCTTTCTTAGAGTTTGTGTTTTGATTACATGAAGTGCATACAGAGCAGATGTGGTCTGAAAGTTATTTGTGTATCTGCGATAAATCATCTTCAAAGGAATGGTTTTCCTCTGCCCTTTGAAGGACTTGTTCTTTCCCTTCATGATACAGAATCTTTTCAAAGACTCTGTGTGTTTGCAAGCGTATGTGTGTGCCTGTGGGTGTGTGTTTGCTTTTACTCCTCCTTAAAAAATCAGTGTTTTGTTAAATCTTATTATTTTCCCCCAAACAAAGGGGGAAGAATTGGATTCTTTTTAGCTCACCATTCACCTGGAAATTTTTCCAGGTCCTGTCATCTTTTAGGCTGAAGGACTGGTTAATGCCAACTCATGTCACCAACTGGCGGTGAACACAAATTATCTTTCTCATTGTGTGCCCCTGCTCATCTCCAGAGTTGACTTGCAGGTCTCACTGGCTGTAGGGGGTATGTGTGTGTATCTGTGGATTTGTCCTGTTCTTTCTCTATTCAAGTAGAGCCTTCCAAAGGCTATTACCAGCTCAGGGATCTAGCTGGGGGAAGGAGTGGGAATTGGCAGTGACCCAGTGGGGAATCTTCTGTTCTGCACCAGCGGCCGGTGATATGCCAGGCTCCTCTGCTAGGTAACTGATGCAGCCTTGGCAAGACTTGAGCTCGCCCTGTCAAGAAGAGGAAACATGGTATCAGGGTGAACTGATTCAGGGAGGAGCTTCCTCGCAGTTGTATACTTGGCCTAGCAACCACATGCACCCCAAAGCCTTCCAGTCAGCTCTTCCCAAACGTTATTGATCCACACCATGTCCCACCATCTGCTCTCCAATTCAGGGGCAGTTGACAAACACTGCCAGGATCTCATCTACTTATTTCTCTTGAAGGAAGTTTACCTTTCTCAGAAACTGGTGTTGTGAACCAGCCCTTGAGGGGTCTCATTTCAATCCCGATGGTGCATGTTTTCTGCAGACCCCCAGCATTCCTGCCATGGAAATGTGCTTCCCCTGGCTTCCAGGCTGACTCAAGGGCTTGCCCTTATTTTATTTTATTTTTTAATAAATAAAAAATTTAAGGGGACTTCCCTGGTGGTCCAGTGGTTAAGAATCTGCCTTCCAGATGGTGTGCAGATTCCTTTAAAACTAGGAATAAAACCACCATATGACCCAGCCATCCCACTCCTAGGTATGTACCCTGAGGAAACCAAAGACACGTGTACCCCAATGTTCACTGCAACACTATTTACAATAGCTAGAACATGGAAGCAACCTAGGTGTCCATCGACAGATGAATAGATGAAGAAGCTGTGGTACATATATACAATGGAATATACTCAGCCATAAAAAGAAATGCATTTGAGTCAGTTCTAATGAGGTGGATGAACCTAGAGCCTATTATACAGAGTGAAGTAAGTCAGACAGAGAAAGACAAAAATTGTATACTAACGCATATATACAATATCTAGAAAGATGGTACTGAGGAATTCATTTGCAGGGCAGCAGTGGAGAAACAGACATAGAGAACAGACTTATGGACATGAGGAGAGGGTGAGACATATGGAGAGAGTAACATGGAAACTTGCATTACCATATGGAAAATAGATAGTCAACAGGAATTTGCTGTATGTCTCAGGGAACTCAAACAGGGGCTCTGTATCAACCTGGAGGGGTGGGATGGGGAGGGAGGTGGGAAGAGGTTCAAGAGGAAGGGGATATATGTATACCTAAGCTGATTCAGGGCTTCCCTTGTGGCTCAGGTGATAAAGCGTCTGCCTGCAAGGCAGGAGAACCGGCTTCGATCCCTGGGTTGGGAAGATCCTCTGGAGAAGGAAATGGCACTCCACTCCAGTATTCTTGCTTGAAGAATCCCATGGACAGAGGAGCCTGGCAGGCTGCAGTCCATGGGTTCGCAAGAGTCGGGCACAACTTAGAGACTAAACTGCCACCATAGCTGATTCATGTTGAGGTTTGACAGAAAACAACAACATTCTGTAAAGCAATTATCCTTCAATTAAAAAATAAATAAATTAAAAAAAAGAAGAAGCTGCCTTCCAGTGCAGCGGACACAGGTTCAATCCTTGCTAAGGGAACTAAAATCTCACATGTAGTGGGGCAGCTCAGTCCATGCACCACAAGTAGAGAGAGGCCCAGGCATACAGAGAAGGACCCCACAGGCCACAGCCAAGACCCAACGCAACCAAAAATAAAACAAATAAATATTAAAAATTTTTAAATATGTTTATTTATTGAGCTTTCCCTTCTATATATATCCAAGAGCTGGGCTCTTGGAGGAAGGAGAGCCCTGCGCCAGCATACCTGGATGCTGTGTGGGACATGTCCTGTCCTGGATGCAGCTAAGACCCAAAAGTGAATATGAAAGACATCAGGAACCCATGTGCCTACATTCATAGAGCCTCCAGTGAGCAGCTAGGAGCTCACAGCATCTCCCCTCTGCAGGGCTTGCAAGGGGGCCGGACTGGCTCTTCTCTCAGCACCACAGCTGCCCACAGTGACTGGAAGAGGAGCTGGCATGAGGGAGAGTCATTTGCCGTGTGGGGAGCACACGGCATGTGGCAGAGGGTCCGCTCTTCCCTCTTGCGGGGGAGATGGGGAGAGGTGCTTTTCCTTCCCAGGGCCACAGGAAATCTCTTGTAAGGTGAGACCAGCATGTCGTCCCCCAGGTGGGTGTCTGCTTTGTCTGTGGGCTCTGTCATGAATCTCCCGCCGCCTGAGGAGGGGAAGGGGAAATAAGAGACAGATGGCGGGGTGGGGAGAGAGCACAGAGAGAGGCAGCTGAGCTCAAACTGAGTGCTGCTGCTGCTGCCTCGCCCAGGAGGGCCTCACTCACAGGCTTCAAGGAATGCACAGGCCCTCCAGAGGGACTCGGCTTTCTTTGAGCAGAGGATGGGTCGAGTAGCCAGAGAAGCGGTGATGATCCAACCAGGAGAGGACAGGCTTGTGAGACTTGCTTCCACACCCCTCCCCAGTCTCAGAGATCTCCAGGAGAGGGAGGAGGAGGCTGCGTGCAGGATGGGCTCTGTCATGAATCTCCTGCCGCCTGAGGAGGGGAAGAGGAAATAAGAGACAGATGGCGGGGTGGGGAGAGAGCACAGAGGGAGGCAGCTGAGCTCAAACTGAGTGCTGCTGCTGCTGCCTCGCCCAGGAGGGCCTCACTCACAGGCTTCAAGGAATGCACAGGCCCTCCAGAGGGACTCGGCTTTCTTTGAGCAGAGGATGGGTCGAGTAGCCAGAGAAGCGGTGATGATCCAACCAGGAGAGGACAGGCTTGTGAGACTTGCTTCCACACCCCTCCCCAGTCTCAGAGATCTCCAGGAGAGGGAGGAGGAGGCTGCGTGCAGGGCCAGATTCCCCGTCACCCTGGGTCGTGCAGCTGGGGTCTCAACTCTGCTGGAGGAGGTGGAGAGGTCTGAGTGTTGACTGCAGAAACGAGACTGTTCCAATAGACGAACATGGCTGGGGAGCAGGCGGTGCAGCCAAGATGTCATTAAGAGCCCTGCCACCCAGTGGGACATGGGCTTTCGACAGGACACAGCTGGGTGAAGGGTGGGGGGAGTTGGTTGTTAGAAGACAATTTCATGTTTATACTCCAACAGATTGAGAGTCTGCAATGGATGTGCTACACTTGAAAAACCCTTTCTTAAAAGCAAAAGGGGGGAAAAACAGCTTTGGAACATTTTTGGGGTAGGGAATCTGTAGAGGTGGGGCATGGGAGCTTCTGTGAGTGCAGAGGAAGGGGACCGAGGGGGTCAAGGAGCAGATCTTTGTCCTTTTGCTTTCAGGGGACAGAAAGTCCAACTCATGCTCGCTTCTGCAGAAGTGGGGCTTTATAGGGGGCATCCTGGAGTAGCTCATGGAATCCAGTAGTTGAGCTGGGGGAGGGGAGGTGACATAGGTGGGCATGAAAGTGAAAGTGAAATCGCTCAGTCGTGTCCAACTCTTTGCGACCCTGTGGACTGTAGCCCACCAGGGTCCTCCTTCCATGGGATTCTCCAGGCAAGAATACTGGAGTGGGTTGCCATTTCCTTCTCCAGGGGATCTTCCTGACCCAGGGATCGAACCCAGGTCTCCTGCATTGCAGGCAGACGCTTTAACCTCTGAGCCACCAGGGAAGCCCAGGTGGGCATGAGTGACAGCCAGTCAGCCCTCTCCCAGTTCTCACTTTTTGCTTCCTGCTATAGGTCAGCCCTATTCTTTCCTCTCGCTGTACATAGGTTTGGTCCAAAAGGCAGAAAATATGGCCACCCACGGCTTCCAACCATTGTAACATGGAGACTCTGCCCAGAGAACCGACTCTCAGTGGCCCCGAATCTAAAATCCCAGAGGATGACCTCACTGGCCAGGTCAGTCTGGCTGGGAGGGCAGCTCCACAGAGGAGCAGGGAAGGGCCCTCCCGGGAGAAACAGGATCGGTGCCGTCAGGCAGTCACAACTGGTATTCCTGGTGGAAATCAGACTGACAACAGATTGAGAGTCTGCAATGAATGTGCACACTTGAAAACCATTTCTTAAAAGCAAAAGGGGGGAAAACAGCTTTGGAACATCTCCTCTGTAAGGAGAGGGTTCTGACAACCCCACCATCCCTCCACCTGCCAGGGTGCCATGCAAGTGGCAGAGGTTCTGATGGTAACGTGGCCTTCAGCCCTCATGAAACCCTTGTAAGGGAAGCAACCTCAAAAATCATAATGTTGCTACTGCTGTTAAGTTGCTTCAGTCGTGTCCGACTCAGTGTGACCTCATAGACGGCAGCCCACCAGGCTCCCCTGTCCCTGGGATTCTCCAGGCAAGAACACTGGAGTGGGTTGCCATTTCCTTCTCCAATGCGTGAAAGTGAAAGTGAAGTCACTCAGTCATGTCCAACTCTTCGCCACCCCATGGACTACAGCCTACAGGCTCCTCTGTCCATGGGATTTTCCAGGCAAGAGTACTGGAGTGGGTTGCCATTGCCTTCTCCACAGAAATCATAATAGCTAGCATTTATTGCCTACTAACTATGTGCCAGGCCCTGGGCTGTGCTCTGTATGGATTTTCAATGAATCCTCAGAGCAGTTTCCATCCATATTGAGGTCGAGGAGGCAGAGGTTAAGTTGGAAAAGTTAGGAACCCAAGGCCCTGTGGCTAGTGGAGGCCAATCCTGGCCCTCCGCCCAGGTCTGTCTGGCTTCCAAGTCCACAAGTTTTTACCATTCAGCTCTCCTGCCTCTAAGATGGAAGGTCTGGGATGTGGCATTTCCAGAGAAAGTAGAAAAGTCTTCCAGGCCTTGGATATTGTTCTGAAATGTAGGCCTTCAGGCATCACAACCAGGGCATGAGAAGCTTCCTGGGCACCAGCTGTGCCACCACGAGGCCTCCAGGAGGACATGATGAGCATCGGAAGAGGGGACGGCTGTGAGCAGCTGCTGTGGTTGATGGAGGGGCTACAGAGCTGGATCCTCCATCCTGATGGTTTTAAGGACAGAATGGAACCAGGCTCCATTCCTCTCTTCTTATTTTGTCCCTCATCTCCTTTCTCTCCTTTCCATTTTTCCCTGTTCCTGCACTAGAGGGAGAGGAGTTTCCCCAGGCACCTAGGGCTTATTACTCAGGCTCTAGTCACTGACTCACTGGAAAAGACCCTCTTGCTGGGAAAGATTGAAGGAGGGAGAAAGGAGGTGACAAAGGATGAGATGGTTGGATGGCATCACCGACTCGATGGGCATGAATTTCATTAAGCTTCCGGAATTGGTGATGGACAGGGAAGCCTGGCGTGCTGCAGTTCATGGGGTCGCAAAGAGTCTGACACGACTGAGCGACTGAACTGAACTGAGCTAGATGTAGGCTGCAGGCATCGCTATTGTCAGCAGAGGGCGCCAAAGCCTCTTCACACATCCAAGGCCCAGGTCTGGCCCAAGGAGGGGAGAGCAGAGAGGCAGGTTGGTTCCTCTTGCCTCAGCCAGCCTGTCGTCTGTGTGCCTCTATGCAGAGCTGATAAATGTGCACATGGCTTCCTGTGCGTGTGTGTGCGCGTGTGCATGTGCACATCTGGTTCTCCCTGTGTCCAAAAGGAAGTCCAAGGTCAGGGCATAGGGACAGATACTCTGTCCGTAGCAAGCCACTGATTTTACAGACTTCAGTAACATCATTTTCTGGGCAGTCATTATAATTCTCGTTTCTGTCCTATTATGGGACAGGCCAAGAATGACTGCATGAAGGGAGGGGAAAGAACAGTTATCCAGCTCTCTGTCTGTACCAAGTGTTGGCTAGAAGCTTTGCACCTATTATCCTGGTTGGCCAGTCCCAACAGTCATGTAAGCCAGGCGATATTAGTCCCATGATGACAGATGAGGATGAGGCAGCTCAGGGAGGTTAAGTAACTTGCCTGAGGTCACACAGCTAGGAAGTGGTGAAGGTAAGATTTGAACCCTTGTCTCTCTGATTCCAAAGTCCATGTCAGTTTCACACCTAAAGCTGCCCTCTCAAACTTGTGGTTTCCTTACATGCAGACATCCCCCTGGCCTCTACCTCCCCACTACCCCAGCAAAAAAAAAAAAAAAAAAACCAACCGAAAAACAAACAAACAAAAAAAAAAACCAAAAAAAAAAAAAACGGGCTTGAGAGCAGTCAGTGAAATTCCAGGAGCAGCAGCTGGCTTGTGGCTGGAATGACTGAGAAATGAATGTTGGTAGATAGAGTGGTGGCTTCTGGAATTCAAGGAATAAGGGGCTTTATTTAGCTGTTAGCTGATGGGGAGTGAGGAACAAGATTGGCTTGGAGAAGAGAGAGAGAGAGAGAGAGAAAGAGAATGGGTGGGAATGAGGTGCCAGCTACCTGGCCTGGCTCCTCGCCCTCAGAGTTGGGTCTCTGTGGCCAGCTTTGTATGGAACCATAGCTGGTTGGGGTCTCTTCATGAAGGGAAGCCCCAACTTTATCAGGGCTGGTGGGACAGAAAACAGGGCTTGCCAAGGAGGATCTGCCAGGCCTTTCGAATGGTCTTCTCCACGTACGTGATATTGGTCCATGAGCCATTCCAGCTAGGGGGTGTGGGGGCCCATAGACTAACATCAGAGTAGCTCAGCTCCAAAGCACTGAAACACCCCCGGATGGGTTGAGGTTAGGTCTGTCCCTTAGAGTCGTGTGACCTCAGGTGCCCCCTCATGGGCCAGGACATCCCTCTCCTTTCTCACAAGGGGACATCAAGGCACTTGCTCTGGTGTGCCTTGGGTTTGGTTTTCCCAAACAGTCTGCTTCCCAGAGAGCAGAGAGAGAAGTTCCTGCCTTCTCCTCACCTGTCTGTGGTTCTGTCCCCCTCTGCCCTCCTCCTCAACCCACTTTGTCCCCTCCTTGTGTAGCCGATGGGGCTGGTCCCCACCCATCTCCTCAAACTGCTCTGCCCCCGACTCCTCCCTCAGATTTCACTCCCTCAAAGAGCAAGGACGATTTCAGTGGTAGACCTCGAAGAGGGTCTCATACCCCCACTTGAGGTGCATTTCTTTCCACCTTTCTCCCCCCTTAGGTCCCCATTTGCCCACCCAGATCCTTCAAGGTGGGCAGCACAGAGGCCCACCAGGCACCAGGGTGCAGCTTCCGGAGGAGGCCATGGAGTTATAAATAACAAAGACACCTTTCTATGTAGAAGTAGCACCATGAGGTGGGGAGGGGAGGGTGGGGCAAACTGGGAAAGGAGACATGACATATATACACTGCTGCTGCTGCTGCTAAGTCACTTCAGTCGTGTCCGACTCTGTGTGACCCCATAGATGGCAGCCCACCAGGCTCCCCCAGCCCTGGGATTCTCCAGGCAAGAACACTGGAGTGGACTGCCATTCCTTCTTCAGCGCATGAAAGTGAAAAGTGAAAGGGAAGTCGCTCAGTCGTGTCCGACTCTTCGCGACCCCATGGACCGCAGCCTACCAGGCTCTCCGTCCATGGGATTTTCCAGGCAAGAGTACTGGAGTGGGGTGCCATCGCCTTCTCCGATATGTACACTGCCCTGAGTAAATTAGATAGTAGTGGAAGCTGCTGCATGGCACAGGGAGCGCAGATCTGTGCTCTGTGGTGACCGAGAGGGGTTGGGTAGGGCGTGGCTGAGAGGGAGGCTCAAGAGGGAGAGGACATGAGTGCTTACAGCGGATTCCCAGGCAGCGCTGGTGGTAAGGAACCCACCTGCCAATGCAGGAGCCATAAGAGACACGGGTTCCATCCCTGGGTTGGGAAGATCCCCTGGAGGAGGAAATGGCAACCCACTCCAGTATTCTCACCTAGAGAAGCCCATGAACGAGAAGCCTGGCAGGCTACGGCCCATTGGGCTTGCAGAGTTGGACGCGACGGAAGCAGCTTAGCACGCACGCATGCATAGCTGATTCACACTGTTGTAAAACAGAAACTATCACAACACTGTGAAGCAATTATACTCCAATAATAATAAAAAAAGAAGTAACGCCATAAAAAAGAAGTCCCTTCTGGGACTCAGTCTGAGCAGCTGAACAAGAGAGGCCCCAAAGCGGAGCACAGGACACTTGCCGGTGCCTGACCCCCACCCTGGCCACACTGCAGGCGCCTCATGGCCAGTTACTTCCCTTGCTGGGCCTGCATTCGCTTGCCTGAGCTCTCTTCCCTTCAGACCATGCTGCCTTGAGGAGAGGTGCAGACCTCCGGGCCAGGCCCCAGCAAGTCCACACAGACCCCGAGCTGCCCGCTTGACCACCTGCATGGGTTCTACTCTGCGTTTCCCCTGGGCTGCTCACAACCAGGACCTGGAGCGCGTGCTATGAATCCACCGAGTGCTCCGATTTCAGCTCACCTGGGAGCCGTAGCTTGCTGGGGACAGAGCCGTTAAGTGAAGGCACTGGTGGCTTTCTGAGGAAGAAAAGAAGCTCTGGTCTGTAGCAGCTGTCAACTTCCATGCAATAGATACTGCCCCTGCCTCCCTGCTGCCACGACCAATTCCAGGCTCCCAACACGAAGCACAGAGTGCAGAATTGGGAAGAGATGTGGAAATGTGTTTTTTCGAGCCAGCACCAGCCTATTTCCACACTCCATCCGGCCAGGGGAAGGGCATGAATCCAGGGACCCTAACCTCAAGGAAGTGCTGGCTTTCGCCGGGGAGGAGCCAGCGAGCAGACCCCTAAATCTTTGTGTTCCTCCCACAGGTCGACTTAACAAGGGGGAATAAAAGCTCAAGAGTGCATTTGTGAGTGAATCTCTTTCCAAAACAATCACCTAATAGCTGTGAAAAGAAGAGAAGTGAAAAGCAAAGGAGAAAAGGAAAGATATAAGCATCTGAATGCAGAGTTCCAAAGAACAGCAAGGAGAGATAAGAAAGTCTTCCTTAGCGATCAATGCAAGGAAATAGAGAAAAACAACAGAATGGGAAAGACGAGATCTCTTCAAGAAAATTAGAGATACCAAGGGAACATTTCATGCAAAGATGGGCTCAAGAAAGGACCAAAATGGTATGGACCTAACAGAAGCAGAAGATATTAAGAAGAGGTAGCAAGAATACACAGAAGAACTGTACAAAAAAGATCTTCACGACCCAGATAATCACAATGGTGTGATCACTCACCTAGAGCCAGACATCCTGGAATGTGAAGTCAAGTGGGCCTTAGAAAGCATCACTATGAAAAAAGCTAGTAGAGGTGATGGAATTCCAGTTGAGCTATTTCAAATCCTGAAGGATGATGCTGTGAAAGTGCTGCATTCAATATGCCAGCAAATTTGGAAAACTCAGCAGTGGCCACAGGACTGGAAAAGGTCAGTTTTCATTCCAATCCCAAAGAAAGGCAATTGCAAAGAATGCTCAGATTACCACACAATTGCACTCATCTCACACGCTAGTAAAGTAATGCTCAAAATTCTCCAAGCCAGGCTTCAGTAATACGTTTTCCGTGAACTTCCAGATGTTCAAGCTGGTTTTAGAAAAGGCAGAGGAATCAGAGATCAAATTGCCAACATCCACTGGATCATGGGAAAAGCAAGAGAGTTCCAGAAAAACATCTATTTCTGCTTTATTGACTATGCCAATGCCTTTGACTATGTGGATCACAATAAACTGTGGAAAATTCTGAAAGAAATGGGAATACCAGAGCACCTGACCTGCCTCTTGAGAAACCTATATGCAGGTCAGGAAGCAACAGTTAGAACTGGACATAGAACAACAGACTGGTTCCAAATAGGAAAAGGAGTATGTCAAGGCTGTATATTGTCTCCCTGCTTATTTAACGTATATGCAGAGTACATCATGAGAAATGCTGGGTTGGAAGAAGCACAAGCTGGAATCAAGATTGCTGGGAGAAATATCAATAATCTCAGATATGCAGATGACACCATCCTTAGGGAAGAAAGTGAAGAGGAACTAAAGAGCCTCTTGATGAAAGTGAAAGAGGAGAGTGAAAAAGTTGGCTTAAAGTGCAACATTCAGAAAACGAAGATCATGGCATCTGGTCCCATCACTTCAGGGGAAATAGACGGGGAAACAGTGGAAACAGTGTCAGACTTTATTTTTTGGGCTCCAAAATCACTGCAAATGGGGACTGCAGCCATGAAATTAAAAGACGCTTACTCTTTGGAAGGAAAGTTATGACCAACCTAGATAGCATATTCAAAAGCAGAGACATGACTTTGTCAACAAAGGTCCATCTAGTCAAGGCTATGGTTTTTCCTGTGGTCACGTATGAATGTGAGAGTTGGACTGTGAAGAAAGCCGAGCGCCGAAGAATTGATGCTTTTGAACTGTTGTGTTGGCGAAGATTTTTGAGAGTCCCTTGGACTGCAAAGAGATCTAACCAGTCCATCCTAAAGGAGACCAGTCCTGGGTGTTCATTGGAAGGACTGATGTTGAAGCTGAAACTCCAGTACTTTGGCCACCTCATGCAAAGAGTTGACTCATTGGAAAAGACTCTGATGCTGGGAGGGATTGCGGGCAGGAGAAGGGGACGATAGAGGATGAGATGGCTGGATGGCATCACCAATTTGATGGACGTGAGTCTGAGTAAACTCTGGGAATTGGTGATGGACAGGGAGGCCTGGTGTGCTGCAATACATGGGGTGGCAAAGAGTCAGACACGACTGAATGACTAAACTGAACTGAACTGAAATATTTTTTACTTAACTTAAAAATTGCTCAGTTCAATTCAATCTCCCAGTCGTGTCCGACTCTTTGCGACCGCATGAATCGCAGCACGCCAGGCCTCCCTATCCATCACCAACTCCCAAAGTTCACTCAGACTCACGTCCATCAACTTCGTGATGCCATCCAGCCATCTCATCCTCTATCGTCCCCTTCTCCTGCCCGCAATCCCTCCCAGCATCAGAGTCTTTTCCAATGAGTCAACTCTTTGCATGAGGTGGCCAAAGTACT
>SJXQ01001103.1:140839-152885 GCA_006408695.1 Aepyceros melampus
TTTGATTTGCATTTCTCTGATAATGAGTGATGTTGAGCATCTTTTCATGTGTTTGTTAGCCATCCGTATGTCTTCTTTGGAGAAATGTCTATTTAGTTCTTTGGCCCATTTTTTTGATTGGGTCATTTATTTTTCTGGAATTGAGCTGCATAAGCTGCTTGTATATTTTTGAGATTAGTTGTTTGTCAGTTGCTTCATTTGCTATTATTTTCTCCCATTCAGAAGGCTGTCTTTTCACCTTGCTTATAGTTTCCTTTGTTGTGCAGAAGCTTTTAATTTTAATTAGATCCCATTTGTTTATTTTTGCTTTTATTTTCAGTATTCTGGGAGGTGGATCATAGAGGATCCTGCTGTGATTTATGTCAGAGAGTCAAACATTTGCATTTTGAATTGAGCAGCTGATTCACACTTGGCTGGGTTGGGACAAGGGGACCTGGGTCTCTAGCGAGCTGCCCTCACTCTTCTGGAGCCCAGTATTGTGGGAGCAGGTTGCATGGTCAGCTAGGGCTGAGCCTATGAGCCCTCCCTGGCCCTCTTGTGCTGCTGTCTGTGCTCATCCCTCCCCAGTTTTCACCTCTGTCCCTAGATTCTTCCATTTCTGCCCTTGACTTTCTCCATTTTGGTCCGTCCTCCTCTCATTTCTGCCTCTGTCTCCGTTTACCTTACCCCACTCTGTCTTCGTCACTTTTGTGCTTTTTGTTCGTCTGTGTTTGCTTTGTGCCTCAATGTCTCTTCCCTTCCTGTCTCTGCTGTCTGTTTTTCTTGGCCTCTCTCTCTTACATACACACACCTGGCCCTGTCTTCTAGCCCCAGTTCCTCCTTGTTTTGGTTCCCCAGCTGCATGCTGGTCCTGTCCACATCCACCTTGGCATCTGTGGCCTGATTGACCTCTCCCCCTGGCTGATCTGCCTGCCTCTTGAGGGAAGATCAGAGCCAGAACCTGTGCTACGAAGCCCCCACCCCTACCCCCCTGCACACACACACGCTCAGGATTTCATTACACCTGGGAGCCACAGATGGTTGGGGTGGGCATGGGGCACAAGCAGTGGAGGCTCTCTGAAGAAGATGAAATCCTTGCTTGGTAGCATTTCTGATTTCCATGGTGTAAATACTCTCTTCATAGCTGGTTCCAAGCTACCGATGTGATGATGATGTGTTGGGAAGAGATGAACAAGTTGGTTCTTCTGAGCCAGTGTGAGCTGATTTCAGCATACCAGCAGGCAACGGGCTGGAAGGAGATTGCATAGGACCTGAAGGGGGGCTGCTAAGAGGGCTGACCACAGAGCAGCCCAATGCAGCCTTCCTAGGGTGAGGTCTCACTGGGCTTGATGGGCTGACACCCAGCTCTGGGCTGACACCCGACTCCATCCTGGCCACTACTTCCTTGAAGCTGGGTTCACAGTACGCTCACTTTAGGGTGGGACAGGGAGCCTGAGGATTGACCTTCATAGTCACCAAGGAAGGCTTCCAAGATGAAATGCCTGC
The DNA here is from genome assembly GCA_006408695.1 of Aepyceros melampus. NCBI lineage: Eukaryota > Metazoa > Chordata > Mammalia > Artiodactyla > Bovidae > Aepyceros > Aepyceros melampus. The sequence continues at coordinate 142,325 of SJXQ01001103.1, forward strand.
ATTGAGCTTAAGGCAGAGGTGCAAGAGCGTTCGGAAGGGCATTACTAGCGGAGGGCATGAGCCAGATTCTGTGTGTGTGTATGTGTGTGTGTGTGTGTATAAGGGGCAGGGACATAGCTGCGGTGGGTGGTACTGGTGATCACGAGCAATTCGGTATTGCCAGAGCATGAAGTTTGAGGCTGGAGGTGAGAAGTGGTGCAGGAGAGGCAGGCGTGGGTGTGGGTCATGGAGAGCTCTGAAAGTAGCCGGTCTTTCCCGGAAGGCAGTGAGGAGAAGAAGGTAATATATTGTCTTAGTTTCATTTCCAGACCTTTAGACAAGGATTTGGGTGACGTCATTTGTTTTTCAGGTGATTCCAGGAAGCAGGTGAGGGAGAGGGAACTAGACAGGATGGAGATAAGTGGAGAAGCTTGTGTTAATGAGCAGGCTACTGCTGTGGGCAATCGGAACCCCAGCTGAGTGGGGTCCCTGTGAACATGCCCCAGAATTGTCTAACTGAGGGAGTAAAGCAGGGGTATTAATCCACCATGACTCGTCCCTTGTTAGTGGAAGGTTTCTTTGGGGTGTCAACGCCCTGGTGTTCCAATCTGATCCACTTTGGGGCCAAGTTCAGCCCTGGATCAGACAATGCCCTTATGAAGAGAGATAAGAGGGCCTGGGTCCCAGGCCAGGAAGCCGCAGAGAAGCCTGTTGTGGCCAGAGCCTTTGGATGGCTGCCTTTGTATCAGGCAGCACCGGAGTTGTTAATGACTCTGGGGAGGGCATTTCAGAGGGATAAAGGTGCAGCAGCCAGAGAGGACTGACATGTGGGGAGAATGAGAGTTGGTACAGAGAACACAGACTACTCCAAAAAGCACAGATAATGGGGGAACTGTTGCAAGGCCTGTGGGGCTGGGGGAAAGATGAGCTACATGTGGACAGGGGAGTTGCTCAGAGCCTGGGGGAGCAAGCACGTGGCCCAGCGGGAGCAGCCACATCCACTCTACCCGCCACCAGACCTGGGCGATGGAAGTGTGCGTGGCGCCTCCCCAGAGTCCTCCAGACTCAGATTGAGTCCTCCAAACTCAGCCTGGGCACTAGCTGACAGCTTTCACTTCCATATTTCTCCCTGGGGGTCACGGGTTGGCTCAGCATGACTGGTTCTGCATTTATTGGATTGATGGGAAGGAGACCGGCCTCTCCTCTCCAAGGGGAGCAGACCCCACATGAGGCATCAAGGGGGTGAGAAAAGGAGAAGGACCTTCCTGTCCGTTAGTCTGGGAAAGTTATGCCTGTGCAATGACAGATACAGGCAGGGAACTGGGGCAGGTACCAATGGAAGTGTCAGGGAGCATGTAAGTTAGAGAGGAGAAGGCTGTTCTGCCTGAGTTGGGGCAGCCAAGCCTTGAATGATGAAGGATATTTAGAGGTAGAGAAAAGAGGGGTCAAGCTTCCTGGACCTCAAAGACTTCCTAGCCTGTTTACCTCTTCCTGGTAACTGAGTATCACATACCTTCCAGATTAGGGACCTGCTGCCTACAGAAGCCATCCTTTCATAGCCAGACCCCAGTCACCACCCTTTGATGGATCAGACTGCCTTTGCTGGGGATTGACAAGGAGGATGTTTGGAAGGAGTTGAGGCAGGTCGCACTGGGCCTCCAGTTTAAAGGAAGAAGGCTGCCCTCTTTGGTTCAGTTTCTTGGTGTTGTTGGCTAAATAGCAGCTCCCATCCAAAGATGTGTGTGCTGTGTGCTCAGTCGCACAGTTATATCCAACTCTTTGCAACCCTACGGACTGTAGCCCACCAGGCTCCTCTGTTCATGGATTCTCCAGGCAAGAGTACTGGAGTGGGTTGCCATGCTCTCCTTCAGGGGATCTTCCCGATCCAGGGATCGAACCTGCATCTCTTATACTGCAGGCAGATTCTTTAGCCACTGAGCCACTTCGGAAGCCCCTGCCCAAAGATATCAAAACCCCAATCCCCAGAAGCTGGATGTTACCTTACATGGTAAAAGGGACTTTGCAGATGTGATTAAATTAGGGTTCTTGAGATGGAGAGATTATGCTGGATTATCAAATGGACTTCAACTGTCATCCCAAGGGTCTTTATGAAGAAAGTCCATAGAGGAAGTAGGAAGTAGAGATTGGAGTGATATGAGAAAGGGCCCACCAGCCAAGGAATTCAGGCAGCCTCCAGAAGTAAGAGAAGACAAGGAATCAAATTCTCCCTCTGAGCCTCTAGGAGAAACCAGCCTTGCCTATACCTTGACTTTAGCTCAGAGAGACTGAATTTGGACTTCTGGCTTTCCGAGCTGTAAAAGAATAAATGGGTGTTGTTTGAAGCCAAGTTTGTGGTGATCTGTTTCAGCAGCTAGAGGAAATGAATATGCCTGGGAGGCAGACTTAGGGATAAAGATTTGCATGTAGGGGTTTGAGTGAGGAGTGCCCCTCACCTGTAGGGAGTGAAGGAAGCGAGGTGGGCAGAGCAGGCTGCCAAAATGCTATGGAGTCACAGACAGTCACTGGCTTCAGAGTGTCCTTAAAATTCTCCCACAGGTGGTCCTCCCAACACAGCCTGTGAACAACCCTGAGGATGTCTACCCTCCCCATCTTCTTTACTGGGTATCCTGGTACCATGTCCTGCGGTTGCTCTGCTCTATGGGGACTGTGCTGCATATAGGAATAACAGGGATAAGATAACGTGCTGAGCATTTAAGCAGTTTCAGAAAGTACTTTTGTTTCTCTGCATTTTTCTTTATTTTGGGTCATTTGCAAAGCTATAGAAATCATTTTAAAGAGAACTGGTACATCTTTTGTTTAATTACAATTCCAACGATTCTCTCAATTTCAGAAGAATTCTGTCTAGTTTTCTCCCCAAATGTATAGTACTTCACAACTAGTTGCAATCACAGTGAATGTATGTTTTTTAATATCCTGCTTTTTTTGAGTCACATTATATTGCATTTTTGACTAGATTTGAAGTTAGGACTCTGAACCTCTGAAGCAGAAGGAGCAGGAGTTGTTGGCAGTCCCTCAGTGGCTGCAGAGGCAGGAGAATTACTTCAGATGGGGGAGCCAGGCAGGAAGGCCTGTCTGCCTTGCCTCCTATAAAGTCTGTTTGATAAACTGTAGCCCCATGTTCACCTTTGGCACTTGTCAGCTTTCCTGGTCCTGGTTCCAGTGATAGGCAGTGATGAGCATCAAGTATGTGACAAAGAACTTCAACAAAAGCATTTGTTGGGAGGCCTGGCTTAATTTCAAAAATTCTGGCTAGGATTCTATAGAAACCTGGGGCCACTGGTATTAGTGAGGTTGGGTTTCAGGTTGGGTGCACTCAGAGGTGGCTCTAGGGCCAGGTTTGGCTGAAGCCCAAGGGTCCCTTTCCTGGGCTGGAGAGGCCCTGACCTATACTGGCCTCTCATTCAGTGGCCTGAGACCTTTCATTCAGTGTGGATGACTTAATTAGCCCTGAGGCTCTGGAGAGCTGCAGGCTGAGAGGCTTGATGACTTAATTAGACCTGAGACTCCGGAAAGCTGCAGGCTCATGAGGCTCCCACTTTGTCCTAAGACCTTAGGCACAGGAGAGTGCAGTGACTTTTTGGATTTTGTTGTCGGTCAGAAGGTGGAAGGGATAGAGACTGCCAGGAGCCATGGGACTGGAGAATCACCTTTAGGGACACCTCTGATGAACTGATATTGCTTTATCTGTGCTATGGCCTCCTGTGGGTAGGTGTGAGGATGGTGGAAGCGGTGGAAAGAAGACGGTGGATGAAAAGTTAGAATAGGAGGAGAAAAGGAGAGGGCACTCTCTTCCATGGAGTGTGGCTCTGTTAGTTGCTGCAGCTTTTGCTGGGGTTAGGTGGAATGAGGAAAGTTCAAAGCCATGTTGCTGTGGGTCCAAATTTTGGGAGGAAAATGCTTTCACCAAGGGAGATGGTAAAGGCTCTAGGAACTGGAAGCTGTGACCATCACCTAGCCCTTTTGGGCTCCTCGTATCAGTGCATCAGCAGGCAAAGAAAGGAGGTACTATGCTGGCTTGAGGAACTGACCGTGATCCCACGTGAGGCTAGCATTCCTGCTGTACACAGAGGGAAGAGAAGAGTATGACTTGAGCCCAGAAGATTCGCTGGGGGCATCCCTTATACTGTTGTGCTCAGTGATAATTATAAATGGGCAACGGCAACCACTTAAACCCAACAAACAGAAGGCAACTGAAGACTCAGCCCCCCTCAGGGTTAGAGGTCTGGGTCACCCCAGCAGACATACAACCCAGACTAACACAAACGTTGGCCAAAGGGGAGGGAAATCTAGAATGGGCAGTAGAGGGCTCAGATGAGAAATATCAGTTAAGCTCTGGGGATAGCTGCAGCAGAGGAGCCCGTAGCTTGATTTGCCAACCCTCCGTAAGTCTTCATAGGAGACTGTGATTGGTTATTACTTTATAAATGGGCAACGGCAACCACTTAAACCCAACAAACAGAAGGCAACTGAAGACTCAGCCCCCCTCAGGGTTAGAGGTCTGGGTCACCCCAGCAGACATACAACCCAGACTAACACAAACGTTGGCCAAAGGGGAGGGAAATCTAGAATGGGCAGTAGAGGGCTCAGATGAGAAATATCAGTTAAGCTCTGGGGATAGCTGCAGCAGAGGAGCCCGTAGCTTGATTTGCCAACCCTCCGTAAGTCTTCATAGGAGACTGTGATTGGTTATTACATTGAAGATTTGAACTTGTACATTCCCTCTTAGGAAAGAAGGATGGGCATCCTGTTCTCAGGTAAGATCCAGATACTGTCGGAGAAGGCAATGGCACCCCACTCCAGTACTCTTGCCTGGAAAATCCCATGGATGGGGAGCCTGGTGGGCTGCAGTCCATGGCGTCGCATAGATCCAGATACTGTAAGAAGGTGCAAATGGGACTTCCCTGGTGGTCCAGTCACTAAGACTCTGAGTGGCCAGTTCAAGGAACCTGGGTTCGATCCCTGGTCAGGGAACTAGATCTCACAGGCTGCAACTAAAGATCCCACGTGCCTCAACTAAAGAGTCTGCACGCAGCAACTGAGATCCCACGTGCCGCAACTAAGACCTGACACAGCCAAAATAAATATTCACAAAGAGAAAGTGAAGGTGGATTTGGGTGGCGTAAGAAAGGCTTCGCCAGGAGCATTTTGTCTACTACCTCTGATCACCTCATCAGTTATACTTCCCAGCTCACACCATTCCCATGGGTATAAATCCCTGGCCACCATTACTTTTGCTAAAAACAAAAGAACGTCCATGCAAGGCACTAATTGACAAGGAGACCACCATGTCTGTGCCCAAGGAATCCCATGAAGGCTTAGATTCTCAGCATTCTGAATGGGCTGAGTGATGCGATCTCGAAATGCAAGGGTATTTACTCCCCACAGAGCAAATCTTGACCAACGGGAGAATGAACAGGTTTATGTGCTTATGTATGGGTAGGTCCATGTATGGTATTAAGTCAGCAACAGTTAGAATACCTGGGGTTTATAGCCAGCATATAAAAGAAAGATAGTTGTTAATCCTAGCCTCTAAAATTATATTATTACCATAATTATTTGATGTTAATTGTTTCCAGTTTTCTTTTTATGTATATATCAAATACTTAACCATAATTACAAAAATTGAGATTCTACTATAGAGAGATATTTCTATTGTTTTAAAAAGCATTCTTGCATTGCATTTTCCTACATGATTCAATCTTTTGAAATAAATTTTTAATAAATTCAAAATATTCAGTCACATAAATTTACTATCTAAACTTTGTTTCATGGCAGGGAAGCCAGCTTTCTACTATTGAAAACGCTGAGATAAAAATCTTTATTCATAAACATTGGTGTATATCTCTAATTATTTATTAAAGATGACTTTCTGCAAAGGGTTGACTTAATTGAAAGGATTCAGCATCCCCTCAGAAGTGGGGAGTGGGATCAGCCACAGGCTTCCGTGGTGTGTGTCCCTGTCTTGCCCGTTTCTCTCCTGCCAGTTCCGCACCTGGCAAGAACTGGAGGCCAAGCAGGCTCTTGGGGCAGCCGTTTGTGGCTGTGGTTCATGCACGTCTTGTGATGCTGTCCTTCCTCTTATCAGCTCCACGTATTCCTTTTGCAGAAGTCATTGACACAAGATCTTCTCTGCATCTCACATCAAAGCTGCACAGATGGTAGATCTTCTCTTATCGAGGTGGACAGTGAGGAGGGCCCCGTGTGATCCAAATGCATCTAAACCCGAGGTTCTCAACTGAGGCTGATTCTTCCGCAGCTCCTTCGCAACTTCCCTCCTCCCCCACCCCGCCCCGCAGCTGCCACCATGGTGTCTCCCCTGCGGGACATTTAGACAAGCCCGGAGACATCTTTGGTTCAGAACTAGGAGGAGAAGGGGATGTTGATACTGGCACCTAATGGGGAGAGGCCCTCGATGGTCTAAACAGCCTGCAACTCAGCATGTTCGTAGTGATTCTGAGCAGCCCTAAAGATGACTCAGAGGTGATGAAGGCAGGGGAGGATCTGCTGTACTTTCTTCTTTGAGGTGGACATAGGGGTCCTGCCACTCCAGGGAACCCCTTTCTCTTCTTTCTCTCCCTATCGTTCTTCACTGTATCCTCTCGGTCTCACACACACACACCACACTCCCCCCGTTCAAGGCTTCTGGAATGCCTGATGCTGGGAGAAGAGAGAGGAGACACACAGTCAGGTCTGGAAGCCAGGTGTTCACTGAGATTTATTGGGAATTCTGTGACCTGAGAGGCCTTCCTGAGGATTAGGGACGTAATGGGGCTTTAAGAGGAAAACCAGAGGCAGATCCAGGGTGAGTGGCACTGAGAACCTGCCGGAGTCCTGCTCTGGTTTCGCCTCAGGCTGGCCCAGGTTCCAGGTTAATTCTCTCTCAGGACCTCATCGATCCAGGGCCGGTAAGGGGAGATCTGGGTGAAGACGGCGGGGGCTTTGCACAGCCCTGTCCATAGGAGACAATTCCCTGGGCCAGCCCAGCACACAGAAGGGGGCCCCCCGAGTCTCCCTGTGGGAAGAGAAGGAAAGGGGGAGAGAGACGGTGAGCCGGGAAACCACCCCTCCTCCCTGTGGCCCCAACTCTGGGTGGGTTGGACCTGCCATCAGGCTCAGGAACACTGGCTCCTCATGAGGTGATATGTCTCTGATGCTGTTTTCTTTCCTTCCTGGCACTCCCTGACCCTGGAAGGCACCCCTTGACCCTGAGCAGACCTTGGTCAGAGACCCCACGGGGCCACAGGAGGAGGGTCTGCAGAGGGACAGTCCCAGCTCCTCAGACCTGAGGTCTCACACTTGGTCACTGGCTGACTCTCCTAACTCCATCTCCTTCCAAAGGTGTCTGCACCCTGGACAGTGATTTGTGGGGAAGACCGTAGTCTCAGAATCACCTTAAATGCAGATTTTGTGCTCTGGGGATTGCCCACACACAGCTGGAGACTGTGGTCAAAAGCAGGGAAGTGGCTGCAGGCCCAGGGCTCCATGAGTCTCAGCTTCACCTCTTGCAGAGTGCTGGAGGCTGGTTCCTTCACACCTGTGCTTCCCCAGCCAGCCACCCGGCACATTCTCCCGGGACGGATGAAGGTGACAGGGGGTGGAAGGGGGAGTGTCCCACGGCCAGGGTCAGCTTTGCTTTCTCCTTCAACTGTGAAGGGAATGAGGGCTGTCAGTGATGGAAATGGGCTTGGGGGCGGGTGGAGGCAACCAGGGAGGGACAGGGCAGCTGCTCCACATGAGAGCTCCTTCCAGAGGCTGAGCGGAGGGGTGCTGGCGAGAGGCAGGCTGGGAAAGTGTGAGGGTGATGGGGCCTGAGGAGAAGTCCTGGAGAACAGGGAGCAGGGAGCGGGGAAGGAGGCCTGGAGAACAGGGAGTGGGGAAGAGGAAGAGGAGTTTGCACCTCCAGTAACATGATGTCGTGGAGACCAGCAGGGTCGTATTTTGGGTGAGGAAACTGTTTCATGACCTCAAGCCTCTGCCATGTGTCTTCTTTCTTTTCTATGTTATGGGCTCCGAGGGTGACGGTTACAGACCTATGTGAGGGAGAAGAAAGCCAAGGTGAAACACTGATGGTGGGGCGTCTGCTGAGATATGCCCACTCTGAGAAAGGGCGTGTAGTCTCTCCCAGGGTCAGCGATCTCCTCTCACCTCCCTCTTTTGAGCCAATCGTGGTATGGGAGGGGCTCAGGCCTTGTGCAAGGAAGAGCTTTCCCAGGGACAGAGATAATTTCCAGGGCCTTTGGGACGCCAAGGAGTGAGCAGGCCATGGAGGACCCAGGGGACAGGGTAGATACTTCCTAATCAAGGTGCCCTAATGAGAGCCACCTCTCTGAGGGCAGAGGTATCTGAGGAAAGCGAGGAGTGGTGGGGTCTCAGGTGGACCCTGTTCTCTGTCTCCCATGGAAAGGGTGGGTTCACATCCCCAGTAACTAAAGGCCAATGTTCTTGAAAAGGGCATGGAGGAAGTGGTCAAGAACTGGGTGGGCCCCTGAAGAGTGAGTCCACATCATTTGTGTTGGGGTTGGGGACGGGGAGCTGCTTTTAGAAGAGGGGCACTGGGATGAGGCCCCCTTTCCTCTGAGGGGAGCTGAGCTCACAGTGACTGAGGGTCAGGACAGCTGTTCCACTCTGAGAACTATTTCCTTAAGGCCAAGTATTGTCTCTGTCTAATAGGAAAAGGAGTACATCAAGGCTGTATATTGTCACCGTGCTTAATTAACTTCTATGCAGAGTACATCATGAGAAAAGCTGGACTGGAAGAAACACAAGCTGGAATCAAGATTGCCGGGAGAAATATCAATAACCTCAGATATGGAGATGACACCACCCTTATGGCAGAAAGTGAAGAGGAACTAAAGAGCCTCTTGATGAAAGTGAAAGTGAGAGTGAAAAAGTTGGCTTAAAGCTCAACATTCACAAAATGAAGATCATGGCATCTGGTCCCATCACTTCATGGGAAATAGATGGGGAAAGAGTGGAAAAAGTGTCAGACTTTATTTTTTTGGGCTCCAAAATCACTGCAGATGGTGACTGCAGCCATGAAATTAAAAGACGCTTACTCCTTGGAAGAAAAGTCATGACCAACCTAGATAGTATATTCAAAAGCAGAGACATTACTTTGCCGACTAAGGTCCGTTTAGTCAAGGCTATGGTTTTTCCTGTGGTCATGTATGGATAAGAGAGGGACTGTGAAGAAGGCTGAATGCTGAAGAATTGATGCTTTTGAACTGTGGTGTTGGTGAAGACTCTTGAAAGTCCCTTGGACTGCAAGGAGATCCAACCAGTCCATTCTGAAGGTGATCGGCCCTGGGATTTCTTTGGAAGGAATGATGCTCAAGCTGAAACTCCAGTACTTTGGGCACCTCATGTAAAGAGTTGACTCATTGGAAAAGACTCTGATGCTGGGAGGGACTGGGGGCAGGAGGAGAAGGGGACGACCGAGGATGAGATGGCTGGATGGCATCACGGACTCCATGGATGTGAGTCTGAGTGAACTCCAGGAGTTGGTGATGGACAGGGAGGCCTGGCGTGCTGGGATTCATGGGGNAGTTGACTCATTGGAAAAGACTCTGATGCTGGGAGGGACTGGGGGCAGGAGGAGAAGGGGACGACCGAGGATGAGATGGCTGGATGGCATCACGGACTCCATGGATGTGAGTCTGAGTGAACTCCAGGAGTTGGTGATGGACAGGGAGGCCTGGCGTGCTGGGATTCATGGGGTTGCAAAGAGTCGGACACGACTGAGTGACTGAACTGAACTGAACTGAAAGAGATGCAGCCCTAGGAGCTCCCCCTCAGGCCCCAGGAGCTGTTCCTGGTTGCTCCCCTGTTGGCTGCTCCTCCCACTTGGAGATAAACAGGACCCACTGTCTCACCTTCCTGCACAGTGAGCAGCCATCAGCACAAAGTCACTTCTTATCAGGAAACCAACCAAGCCACCTGCGTCCTCTGTGAGGTGACAATTTCCAGGTAGGCCATGTAGGGGCGGGAGTGTGTCTTGCTCTCTGTGCCCCCAATGATCTCCCCTGGAACACAGAACCCCAGGGCCTGAACCGGCTGGTGCACCGGCTGGCTTCAGGTTGGAACAGGCATGTTTGGAATCCGCACTCACCCCATGTTCTACCCTCTTCCTCTCCGGTGGCTCTGGTGTCTGCTGTCTTTGCTCCAGGCACAGCAGCCAAGCTGGCCTCAGACGCCTTGCGGTCACACTCACCTAAGGTTTCCCCCCACTCCCATTCTGCCCTCACTCAACCCTCCTCTGTCCCCGTGCATGACCAGCTCTCCAGGTTCCTGTCTCCACCATCTCCATATCCCAGGTTGCTCAGAGATCAGCCAAATTACAAGGCCAGAAGGTGAAGGGAATACAGGACTTTCAGCTCAGTGTCACACATTCCATACAGAGAAGACCACCCCTCGAGCCCCCTGCTCTGGGCTTTCCCTCAGTCAAGGTCGGCTCCTTGTTTTTGGGAGTGACCATGGGCTGCAGAGAGAGGATGTGCACAGCCCAAATGGAAACTTCCCTCTGGGGGTTGGGGAGAAATCCTTGGGTTCTGTTTAAGGGTCA
>SJXQ01001104.1:0-73650 GCA_006408695.1 Aepyceros melampus
CGCGACTGAACTGAACTGAACTGAATTACCTGAAACAGGTCGGACTATTTAGGCCTCATGTCCTACACTTTGATTCTGTGTTTCTGTCATCACTCATCTTTCTTATTAGCAGATGTCTCTAAAATAGCTAGAAAAGTGGAGATAGAGAAATGTCCCCCAGAGCATCCTCCCCCGGGGTTGTTTGGATGCACATGGAACAAATTTAAGGGGGACCATTCTCATTGCAGTCATTAGACTGGCTGCTTGATATACCCCAACTTTGTACATCTTCTCCTTTTCTTTAAGACAGTACTTACTACATAGTATGTGGGCTTCCCTCATAGCTCAGTTGGTAAAAAATCTACCTGCAACGTGGGAGAACTGGGTTGATCCCTGAATTGGAACGATCCCCTAGAGAAGGGAAAAGTGACCCATTCCAGTATTCTGGCCTGGAGAATTCCATGGACTGCATAGTCCTTGGGGTTGCAAAGAGTCAGACACAACTAAGCTACCTTCACTTACTCCATAATATAAATAACAGAGATCTGCATTGAGTCACCAAACAAAATATAAGCATGCCGACTTTGCTAATGATTCCATGTTTTGTGGAGTTGGCTTCTATCTATTTACAGGCTCATAGCACTGTGATTCCCCTCTGTTCATTTATGCTGCATTTATTAACTGGGTTTCTACTGTGAGCCAGATAGTTAGCTAAGTAATAGTTATGATACTCACTGTACTCTAGTTGGGCTTGCGAAACCTGAATTTACTATGCTGTATTCTTGGCAACCCATTGTAGTACTCTTGCTTGGAAAATCCCATGGGCGGAGGAGCCTGGTGGGCTGCAGTCCATGGGGTCACTAAGAGTAGGACATGACTGAGTGACTTCACTTTCCCTTTTCACTCTCATGCATTGGAGAAGGAAATGGCAACCCACTCCAATGTTCTTGCCTGGAGAATCCCAGGGACTGGGGAGCCTGGTGGGCTGCCATCTATGGGGTAGCACAGAGTCAGACACAACTGAAGTGACTTAGCAGCAGCAGCAGCATTCTATTTATGGATCTTTGTACATAGTCTGTTTTGGCCTTTCTGGAAAAATAAAAAAGGTAAAATGGGCATATAGCAACATTCATTCTTTTTAAGGTGAAGTTTTATGATTTTGGGAAATACATACAGCTGAGTAACCACTGAGGAAGGCTCAGTGATCAATGCAAAGAAATAGAGGAAAACAATAGAATGGTAAAGACTAGAGATCTCTTCATGAAAATTAAAGATAACAAGGGAATACTTCATGCAAAGATGGGCACAATAAAAATGGTATGGACCTAACAGAAGCAGAATATATTAAGAAGAGGTGGCAAAAATAAACAGAAGAACTAACAAAAAGATCTTCAGACCCAGATAATCACAATGGTGTGATCACTCACCTAGAGCCAGACATTCTGGAATGTAAAGTCAAGTGGGCCTTAGGAATCATCACTATGAACAAAGCTAGTGGAGGTGATGGAATTCCAGTTGAGCTATTTCAAATCCAAAAAGATGATGCTATGAAAGTACTACACTTAATATGCCAGCAAATATGAAAAACTCAGCAGTGGCCACAGAACTGGAAAAGGTCACTTTTCATTTCAATCTCAAAGAAAGGCAATGCCAAAGAATGCTCAAACTACTGCATAATTGCATTCATCTCACATGTTAGCAAAGTACTGCTGAAAATTATCCAAGCCAGGCTTCAACAGTACATGAACCATGAACTTCCTGATGTTCAAGCTGGTTTTAGAAAAGGCAGAGGAATCAGAGATCAAATTGCCAACATCCTTTGGATCACCAAAAGAGCAAGAGAGTTGCAGAAAAACATCTATTTCTGCTTTATTGACTATGCCAAAGCCTTTGACTGTGTGGATCACAACAAACTGTGGAAAATTCTGACAGAGATGGGAATACCAGACCACTTGACCTGCCTCTTGAGAAATCTGTATGCAGGTCAGAAAGCAACAGTTAGAACTGGACATGGAACAACAGACTGGTTCCAAATGGGGAAAGGAGTATATCAAGGCTGTATATTGTCGCCCTGCTTATTTAACTTATATGCTGAGTACATCATGAGAAATGCTGGGCTGGAGGAAGCACAAGCTGGAAACAGATTGCCCGGAGAAATATCAATCACCTCAGATATGCAGATGACACCACCATTATGGCAGAAAGCAAAGAACTAAAGAGCCTCTTGATAAAAGTGAAAGAGGAGCATGAAAAAGTTGGCTTAAAACTCAACATTCAAAAAACTAAGATCATGGCATCTGGTTCCATCACTTCATAGCAAATAGATGGGGAAGCAGTGGAAACAGTGACAGACTTATTTTGAGGAGCTCCAAAATCACTGCAGATGGTGACTATAGCCATGAATTAAGACGCTTGCTCTTTGAAAGAAAAATTATGACCAACAGAGACAGCATATTAAAAAGCAGAGACATTACTTTGCTAACAATGGTTATCTAGGCAAAGCTATGGTTTTTCCAGTAGTCATGTATAGATGTGAGAGTTGGACTATAAAGGAAGCTGAGTGCTGAAAAATTGATGCTTTTTAATTGTTGTGTTGGAGAAGACTCTTGCGAGTCCCTTGGACTGCAAGATCTAACCAGTCCATCCTAAAGGAAATCAGTCCTGAGTATTCACTGGGAGTACTGATGCTGAAGATGAAACTCCAATACTTTGGCCACCTGATGCGAAGAACTGACTCATTTGAAAAGACCCTGATGCTGGGAAAGATCGAAGCCAGGAGGAGAAGGGGATGACAGAGGGTGAGATGGTTGGATGACATCACCAACTCAATGGACATGAGTTTGAGTAAACCCCGGGAGTTGGTGATGGACAGGGAGGCCTGGCATGCTGCAGTCCATAGGGTTGCAAAGAGTCGGACATGAATGAGCAACTGAACTGAACTGAGTGATCTGTTGAGGGATTTTTGGGTTGTTTCCAGTTTTTATTTTTTTGAATTTATGAATAAATATGCTATAAACATTCATGAAGGAGTTTTTATATAAAGATAACACAAATATATATATTTTTTATTTCAATGAGGCAAATATCTAGTAGTAGAATTGCATCATTTGTTAAGTGGATGTTTATCAGAAATTGACAAACTGTTTTCAAAAGTAGCTAATGCATTTTACATTCTTACCAGTGATGTGGGAGAAATCTAGCTGCTTCAGGTCCTCTCCAATTTTTGGTCTTTTAGTAGTTCAGTTTTCGTCTTTCATTTTATCCATTCCAATGCTTAGGTTTCTGCTTGGGGTTTTAATTTCCATTTCCTTAATGACCAACGGTGTTTGCACACCATTTCATTTATTTGCCTATACTCTTATCTGATTTTCTTTTCAGAGTCTGTTATTGTATGCAGTTGTTCAACAACAGAGCAACTATTATCTGTCTAGAACACTTTCTCAGGTTGTCCTGCCCCCACAGCCAGGGATAAGCTCTTTTCCCCCATGTGTGAGTGCCAGCAGGAATTTTCTTCTCTGATGTGTTTCAAACTTTCTTATCCCCTACCTATTTCACTAAAGATGATAAAACCTCAACTGAATAGGACTTTGCTCTACTCATGTTTGTGTCTTCAGTGCCTATTTCAGAGCCTGGATGCTTAGCTTTGGCCAGTTTGTGATTGACTATATGAGTTCAGCTGAATTTCCTCACATATCCAATAATAGAGTTAAACAGTAAATTATGGTAATCCTGCCTGTCCAGATGGTGTATGATTTTATCCTTTGGTCTGCCTCCAGGAACAAGGTCTAGTAAACTTATTGAGACTGCAGTGTGGGGGCAGATACATGTCTACATGGCCACCAGTAATGGAATAATAAACTATTATTAACAATCACACATACTGAATGCATTACAGGAGACTGGCATTGTAGTAAGTCAGAAGTTTAACATGTTATTTAATTTGTTCTTCAGAACAATCTTCCCTATAGCTCAGATGGTTAAGAATCTGCCTGCAATGCAGGAAGCCCAGGTTCGATCCCTGGGTCAGGAAGATCTTCTGGAGAAGGGAATGGGAATCCACTCCAGTATTCTTGCCTGGAGAACAATGGATAGAGGAGCCTGTCGGGCTACAGGTCGCAAAGAATCAGACACAACTGACTGGCCAACACTGCTGCTACTAAAACAACCTTACGAAGTAGGTGTTAACAAACATCCTTGTTTTACAAATCAAGAAATGGAGGATGAAGAGGATGAAGGAAACTGTCAAGCATTGCCCAGTTATTAAGTTGAAGTGCTGGGATAGGTACTCAGGTCCCACATTCTCTTCATCCTTTGCAGCGTCCTGCCCTAGCTGAGTTCTTATGGTATGCCATGCACTGTCCTAGACGCATGGCACCCTCTGTATCCTGGTCTGTCCATTCTAACCATCAAAGCTTAAAGTCATGGGAATGTAGGGATCCTCTGCCTTGAGTAAAACTAAATAAAATGTTAGCATTTAGGAATACAGAAATAATAGGTGGAATTTAATGAGCTCTTTTGGAAGAGGAAATGGCAGCCCACTCCAGTATTCTTGTCAGGATAATCCAATGGACAGAGGAACCTGGCGGGCTTCAGTCCATGGGGTAGCAAAAGAGTTGGATACAACTGAACAATTGAGCACACACATATGCAATGAGCTCTTTGGATGTCTAAGGTACTTCATCATTGTTAAAAATATTGTACCTTCCTATGAGAAAGCAAAATGCCATGTCCTGGGTGGATGAATGAGGAGGCTGATGTTTTTGTTGATCAGAGTTCACAGCTGTTAGGTACCAGTCATTCATGTAAGCTATTTGTGGGAGGAAGGATGTTCTATTTTTTCCATCAGTCCTGTCCCTCAACCCAGGATCCTGTTGCTTCCTATAATTGCTTCTGCTTTATTTGGTAGCATCTGACAGTTTATTAAGGCAGAGAGAAACTGTGGTGATTTATCACTAAACTTCCACTGGAATTACCTTTCCATGTGCATAAGCTCTTGTTAGCCTTACAATTCAGCTCAGTATTGCATGTGTTAATGTTATTAGGATATTAACAGCCATTAGATTCTAGCAGAGCAATCTGTTTTTTCATTAAGCTATAGGTAACAGGCAGGTATATGCTATGGAGGATATTGACAAGTAGGCAAAACCCTGGGGCCAGATGCAAGCTCCACGTGTAGGTAAACACTGCACAGCCACCCCCTAGTTACAGAGACACACCATCCATCACCTGAGTTGTTTCCTGGAAGTGTCTAGCCACGATGGGCCTTGGGGGTGTTGAGTGGAGGGAAAATGTTTAACGCATTAAAGAAACTTAGACACCTTATCATGATACCCTTTCCAGGATAGATTCCTAATGTTAAAATGATGTCATTCTATCACTTTGTGAGTCACAGGGACCACAGGCTGATTCCTCTCCTCTGCATGTCCTCTCTCTCAGACTCAGGGACCATCCTTTTCTATTCCACTAGCAAATGTAGCAGCAACGACCTTTCCTCCAATATTTTCATTCAGTCAGCATGCATACCCTTTTGAGGCGTAGCGTGTTGTTGTTCAGTTGCTCAGTAGTGTCCAACTCTGCAACCCTATGGACTGCAACACCCTAGGCTTCCCTGACCTTCACCATCTCCCAGAGCTTGCTCAAATGCTCATGTCCACTGAGTTGGGGATGCCATCCAATCATCTCATCTTCTATCGTCCCCTTCTCCTCCTGCCTTCAATCTTTGCCAGTATCAGGGTCTTTTCCAATGAGTCAGTTCTTTGTTGAGATGTCTTCTGGGCAGATCTAAAATCCTATCTTCATCAATGAACTATTTGGTGATGAAAATTCTGGGGGTTATTTCTTTAAATTCACAAGATGATGAATGAAATGTTTGAGACATCTGGTGGTAGGACAACAAATATCCACTTCAAATTCTGCAAAGCAAATGGAGTATTTGTGGTGTTGCTGGAGCTTTTTACATGGAATTCTGTGTTCTTCTAGAACTTTCCTTTGTTCATGCATAAATGTCTAAATTATTGTACTTTGTTGGGGAAACAGTGGCTTGGATCTCCTGCTGTGCCCTCTTGGTGCTATTACTCTGTTGATTTTTTTTTTGTGTGTGTATTACCTGTATATGGGGCAAGGCAGCAATGTGTCTATAAAAATGGCAAAAGTACATAAGGCTAGTCAAAATGAAATGCAATAATATTTCTGGAAAGAAACAAAGTAAAATAAACTCATGAGAAATCATGTTTAAGTTGTATGAAATGCCATAGTCTGATGGGATGGCTTTGAAAGCAACAAAGTGTTAGTTTCCAGTTTGGCAAGTCTTATGTATTAATATTTGCTTTACTTCAGGGTATCTTTCAGAATGTGTTGAAAACAATATTGGATTTTGTATAGTCTAAAAGTTTTCTTCCACACTAAAAGTGTTCATTAGCTATTTGAAATACGTGTAAGTTGTATTTGGGGGCTTCCCAGGTGGTGCTAGTGGTAAAGAACCACCTGCCATACAGGAGATGTAAAAGACGCAGGTTCAATTCCTGGGTTGGGAAGATCCCCCAGAGGGGGGCATGGCAACCCTCTCAGGTATTCTTGCCTAGAGAATCCCATGGACAGAGCAGCCTGGCAGGCTATGGTCCATAGGGTCTTAAAGAATCAGACATGATTTAAGTGACTTAGCACAGCACACAGCACAAGTTGTATTTGAAATCTGTTACGACATAAAGGACAAAGGTGTAATTTATGTCCTGTTGTCACATGATGGTACATGCAGTGGTAGGGAAATTACCAAGTTCACTAACTCTCCTCTTGTCCCTCAGTCCCCTCTGGCTTCCCAAAGTAGAGTTGCTACTTTGGGTTCAACCTCTCCCAGTCTGTCTTTGGACTCATTTTGTAGTAACACACCGTCATGATGCAAATTGTTTTGTTTTGTTTTGTTTTTTAAGCAAATGATTATTGAAACTTTTCTCATTTCCCAAAAGATGGAGAAGAGCAGAATTAGAATTTCAAGTAAGAAGGGGATGACCAAGGATGAGATGGTTGGATGGCATCACGGACTCGATGGACATGAGTCTGAGTAAACTCCAGGAGTTGGTGATGGACAGGGAGGCCTGGCGTGCTGCGATTCATGGGGTCACAAAGAGTTGGACACGACTGAGCGACTGAACTGAACTCTCTTTCATACCAAACTGTTTCTTTTTCTCATCACATCTCTTCTGTTTACTCCCACAACACACAAATTGGGCTCATTTTATAGGGGAGGGGAGTTGGTGGAGGATAACTGTTAAAAAGCAGTGCACATAAATATTGACCTATCGTTTTTGCTTCTTTCTTCCGTAGGCTAAGCTGCCGTGCTTGCCCCAACCCTCTTTTTATCTCAATCTCTTGTCCACATTATAAAAGCAGCAGAGTTTGGCCTGACACTGTGGGGGATGAAGAGCCATGTTGATCTCACACAGTTACTCTCACGCTTTGGATCACTCATTAATCTGGTCTTAGTAGTTTGCTAGGGATGAGAACTTAAAGCCAGAAACGGCCTCTACTGTCTAAGTCAAGAATTCCAATTAGATTTATTATGGGGTTTAATTAGGAGTTATGGACAGTTGGATAATTATGATAACATGGTAACTGAATTTCTCATTTGTCACTGTCTCTTGTCTCTATAGCTCTTTCAGAAATCTTGTGAACAATGAGACCATTGCAGACTTGGGGCCTTTCTTAATCTCATGGCTATAAATCAGTATGGGCTTCCCTGATGGCTCAGTTGATAAAGAATCCGCCTGCAATGCGGGAGACCTGGGTTTGATTCCTGGGTTGGGACATTCCCCTGGAGAAGGAAAAATCGGTATAACAAAGAACCTCATCATGATTCTTAATATTTTGATTTTTGTGTATTTTTCAGTGGTTTAAGTTTAGTTACTCACTTTCAGACCTCTATAAAGATGATAGAAATACATGGACCCTTCCTAGATATGGTGAACTATAAGAAGAGTTGCATTAATGGATGTTATTTGCATTTCATTCTTCAAGTATGTGTGTATATATTTCCCTAACTACATTGTAAGGTACCTTGAAGAGAAAAATAACATGTTAGTCATATTTTTTGGACTCTATCACAAGGCACAGCACATGGTTAGTACTCAGTGTTAGCTGAATATAGTTGATGACTATGTGTTTATGTTAATATTCAAAAAGGCTAATTTTCTGCTTATAGCTTTGTTATATTTCTACCTTTGACACTCTAGGAAAACAATATTAATGGTTGTTTACAAGTCTTACTTTTGATCTTTCCATATGAATTAAAAATGAATGTAGATCTTTGGTGCATTTGATAAAAGAAACTGCATTGTCATTAATAGAAAGAAAGTTTAGCAAAACACTGATCTTCCTGCTTCTTTTCAGTACAGACTGTCAGTCAAGCAGTCCTATTTGTCCATAATGCCAGTTTAGATGCAGTGTTGAATGTATATATGTAAAATTAAATTTACTGAGTCAAAGAATTGGTAGCAATTTAATTTTGTTTACAATTATAGAAATGCTCAATTTACTTAGTGTGTATATAGCAAATTCTGCCAGGGTGTTTCATGTAAAGAATGTGAGGAAAAGAGTTTTCTCTTTCTCAGAGTATTTTCCATTCTCAGAGTTCCTACAATTCTCCGTTGCTATTAGACAGTGGAAGGCAAGTGGTTTTCTTTATTCTGGAGTACTTAGATATCACCAATAAAAGTTTATTGGGAGAAGAAAGTTACTTCCAACATTAAAAGTTTATAAGGATCCCATCCTTGTGAAATTTCGTATTAGGAAAGCAGGTAATAAGAAAAACTTATGATTATCAAGGGGGAAAGTGAAAGGAGGGATAAATTGGAAGATTGGGATTGTATACCCGTTACCATACATAAAATAGATTACTAATAAGAACCTACTGTGTAGCATGGGGAATGCCATTCAGTGTTCTGTAACAATCTATATGGGAAAATGATCTGAAAAAGAATGGATATATATACTCCAATAAAAGTTAACTTAAAAAAGGGAAAACAGTTTTAGTCTAGGCCACATGTGATCCCATCAACTAGGACTGAAACAACCAAAGAGGCAGCAATTGAATAATATTTGACTTGGTAAACTGTGGGCTTCCCTGGTGGCTCAGCTGGTAAATAATCTGCCTGCAATGCAGGAGACCCAGGTTCAATCCCTGGGTGGGGAAGATTCCCTGGAGAAGGGGATGGCAACCCACTCTAGTATTCTTGCATGGAGAATTTCATGAACAGAGGAGCCTGGCAGGCTATAGTCCATGGGGTTACAAAGAGAGAGGATCAAACTATACATACAGATTCCTTTCTAATCTAATTAATTTCTATGCTAAAATGCTATGGATAAAGTGGAGAAGGAAACGGCAATCCACTCCAGTACTCTTGCCTTGAAAATCCCATAGACGGAGAAGCTTGGTGCAGCCTACTATCCATGGGGTCGCAAAGAGTCGGGCATGACTGAGCAACTTCACTTTCAAAGTGCTGAAAGTTGTGTTCTTCCAATACTGAAAATTATGTCTTTTTGAGACACCCCTTCAAATTTTACGCATGACTACCCCATCCCATAACAAAAAAGACCTTAAGTCTTACATCACTGCAAAGAAGACCATTCACTCAGCATTCCCACTGGACTGTTGTCTATGAAAAATCAGTTTCTAATGTTTGAGCTACTATGCTTTCATGGTTTATCTGTTTTAGCAGCTAGTATGCTGCTAGTATGGTCTTAACTACTGCAGTCACTAAACTACAGTTTTTTCACATAGCTAAAAGGAGTGCAAAAGTATTTAAACTTCCAATCTACAATGGTTATCAAAATTCTATTTAAGTTAATACATGTAGAGCATGAAGTATGGAGAAAACTCTCAGAGTGTTGATTGTTCTTATGAGGTTTTGCTATTTTTATATGATCTCTGGGCATTTTACTGACACCAGCATTTTTTTTAGAAGACCTGCAGTAGCGTACATGAATTATACGTAAATATATATGTAAAATAATTAACACCAGAATATAGTAAGTAATGTCATTTCTTTCCCTCTGGATTGGGAAAAGGTTTCCACCATTTCAGTTTGTTGAAATGCAGTGTGCTCTGGAAAAAATTACCTTGAAAGTAGGTTGAGCTCCATCCATAAAAATAGGAGATCAGAGCATAGTACCTCTATCTTTTTCACTTCACTTCATTCCGCCTGCAGTGCAGGAGACCTGAATTCAATCCCTGGATTGGGAAGATACCCTGGAGAAGGGAATGACTACCCATTCCAGTATTATTGCCTGCAGAATCCCATGGACAGAGGAGCCTGGCAGGCTACAGTCCATGGGGCCGCAAAAGAGTCCAACATGACTGAGCAACTAACACTTTCACTTTTACTTTCTCTTATTTTAGATTCATTTTGGGGCATCTTTTAGCTCTAAGTATTATAATGGTTGGTTTTGCATTCATACTCAATTGCTCAGCTGCCCAACTCCTTACGGCCCATGGACTGTAGCCTGCCAGGCTTCTATGTCCATGGAATTTTCCAGGCAGGAATATTGGAGTGGGTTGCTATTTCCTACTCCAAAGGATCTTCCTGCCCAAGGATCAGATGCAAGTATCCTGTGAGTCCTGCCTTGGCAAGCAGATTCTTTTCCAACTGCCCCACCTGGGAAGCCTATGGTTGATTTTCTTGTTCTGAATCACAGGAGAGGTGACATGGCGGGGGGGCACTCATTGGAAAAGCTCCCAGGGAACAGCAGTGGAAAGTCAGTCAAGAGTTTCAGCTGCAGGTACTTCCAAACATGAGGACAAAGCATAGTATGAAGGGGAGAGAAGTGGGCCAGTGACAAACTTGGTCAGCCAATGCAACCAGTCATATAAGGGATCCACAGAAAAATGAGAAAAACCTACTCTAAATTGCACATATTCCTACTGTTGAGAAGCTTCTATTGACTGAGCAATTCTATCATGTAAGAATCTTCTCTGAGCTGCTCTCTGTTAGTTAATGTCAGAGTGATGAACTTGAAGGCCTCAGGCAAGATTGAGGGCCATTGATCTCAGTGGTCATTAACTGACAAACACATCTGACCTGGAGATATTAATACAGCAAAACTTTCAAGAAAACCAAGGAAATCTCTGATAATGAAATTCCCTTATATTTGGTGGTTCGATTTGTTTTCATATTTTTCCCTTGTAGAGTTTTATTCTTATTTACTTGTATTCTAGCTGATGACCAGTGGGAAATAGTATATGGTTTTCTACACTCAGAGAGAGAGAGATACAGACCTCTATTCACACATCGGTATTTTTCTCTCTCTGCTGCTGCTGCTGCTAAGTTGCTTCAGTCGTGTCCGACCCTGTGCGACTCCATAGACGGCAGCCCACCAGGCTTCTCTGTCTCTGGGATTCTCCAGGCAAGAACACTGGAGTGGGTTGCCATTTCCTTCTCCAATGCATGAAAGTGAAAAGTGAAAGGGAAGTCGCTTAGTCATGTCCAACTCTTCACGACCCCATGGACTGCAGCCTACCAGGCTCCTCCGTCCATGGGATTTTCCAGGCATCTATCTAATCAGAGAGAGAGAGCTTCTTAAATACCTCATGAAATTTTAGGTTTTCATAAGATTCTTTATGGTATTTATTTGATCAAAATATCTTTTAGATTTAACTTAGAAAAGCAACATCAAAATGTGTAATATAGTAGAGCTCCTAAAAAGTACCTAAAATCCTGAAGACTTTTCTTAACTATGCTGTTTACTACTTCTACCACTCTGAATAAGTTACTTATTATTTTCAGTCTTCATTTTTTTTTTACTGATAAAATGAAAAGAGTAATTTTTATTGTGTTTGAGTACAGTTGGTAAAGGGCTGGTGGCTCAGTGGAAAAGAGCCCACCTGCCAATGTAGGAGACATGGGTTCGATCCCTGGGTCAGGAAGATTCCCCTGGAGAAGGAAGTGGCAACTCACTCTAGTATTCTTGCCTGGAGAATCACATGGACAGATGAGCCTGGCAGGATATACTCCCATAGGATCAAAAAAGAGGTAGACATGACTTAGCAACTAAACAACAACAACAATTGTTATAATTGAAAGAAAGTATAAAATTCATAAATTGTGGGGATGCAATGTACAGCATAGGGAATATAAGACAACAATATTGGAGTAACTTTGTATGGTGACAGATGGTACCTAGACTTAATCGTGGTGATCATTTCTTAATGTAGAAAAATGTTGAATAACTGTGTTGTACACCTGAAGCTAATATAATATTAGAAGTCAATTATACTTCAGTAAAATATGCAAAATTAAGGTATTTGTATTGTTATAAACTGCATACTGTTTACAGAGTCAACTGAATATCATAAGTTCAGTAAAAAACAAATCTCGGTTTTATCCAGTGGTAGGTTTTTTTCTGATATATTTTTTTTTTAGCTAGTAAAATACATGGTCTTTGTGTACACTTTGTTCATCTGATTGCATACTCCTACAGATAAAATTTTCAAAATTTAAGTCATCACCATGACTGCCTTAACATAAATCTTTTTTTCTTGATAAGAGATATATATGTTACTGCAACACAAATGAATATTGCTCATATATTAGTCATGATTTTATCAAGAATCTAATGTAATTTAAAAACCTATGCTTTGGAACATTTTTCTTCAGGAAACTGAGACAACCTCTGGGAAACCTCTTTTGGTGATAAATTATTGAGTTTTTCTTCTGGAAGGAGAGTGATGGAGATGTAAGTAATTTGAGGAACCTTCTTTCCTCTTTGAAATTTCTACTTTTTCTGTTATGTGTGTTCTAAGCCTTAAACTGTGTGGATCACAATAAACTGTGGAAAATTCTGAAAGAGATGGGAATACCAGACCACCTGACCTGCCTCTTGAGAAACCTGTATGCATGTCAGGAAGCAACAGTAGAACTGGACATGGAACAACAGACTGGTTCCAAATAGGAAAAGGAGTATGTCAAGGCTGTATATTGTCACCCTGCTTATTTAACCTATATGCAGAGTACATCATGAGAAATGCAGGGCTGGAAGAGACACAAGGTGGAACCAAGATTGCCAGGAGAAATATCAATAACCTCAGATATGCAGATGACACCACCCTTATGGAAGAAAGTAAAGAAGAACTGAAGAGCCTCTTGATGAAAGTGAAAGAGGAGAGTGAAAATGTTGACTTAAAGCTCAACATTCAGAAAATTAAGATCATGGCATCTGGTCCCAGCACTTCATGGGAAATAGATGGGGAAACAGTAGAAACAGTGTCAGACATTATTTTTTTGGGCTCCAAAATCACTGCAGATGGTGATCACAGCCATGAAATTAAAAGACGCTTACTCCTTGGAAGGAAAGTTATGATCATCTTAGATAGCATTTTAAAAAGCAGAGGCATTACTTTGCCAACAAAGGTCCATCTAGTCAATATTATGGTTTTTCCAGTGGTCATGTATGGTTGTGAGTTGGACTGTAAAGGAAGCTGAGTGTCGAAGAATTGATGCTTTTGAACTGTGGTGTTGGAGAAGGCTCTTGAGAGTCCCTTGGACTGCAAGGAGATCCAACCAGTCCATCCTAAAGGAGATCAGTCCTGGATGTTCATTGGAGGGACTGATGTTGAAGCTGAAACTCCAATACTTTGGCCACCTGTGCAAAGAGCTACTCATTTGAAAAGACCTGATGCTGGGAAAGATTGAGGGCAGGAGGAGAAGGTGACAGAGGATGAAATGGTTGAATGGCATCACCAACTCGATGGACATGGGTTTGGGTGGACTCTGGGAATTGGTGATGGACAGGGAAGCCTGGTGTGCTGCGGTTCATGGGATTGCAAAGAGTTGAACACTACTGAGCGACTGAACTGAACTGAAGTACTAGGCACTTAGTCATATTTTCTGGAACCTAAGACATGACTTTCTGCTCATCCTTCTGTAAATATGTTTTACATTTTTTTCTGGGCTGTTACATTGTGATCGTCTCATGAGTAAAGCAAAGGGTCATTTTGAATGCTCTCAGAAACATTTGCCCCCATTCAAAGGATAGTAATTGTTGAGCTCAAGGGAAGGTGTATTTTCCCATAACTTACTCTGTCCAAAAAAAACTTGGCTGAAATGCCTTGCTTCCCCACAGTTGGTTCATAAGCCCAGAGTGCAAATACTTTTTTAACAAGGGAATTTCACTCTGGTGCTAAAAAGAAATGAGAGAACATTGGTACAATTTTTTTTTCTTTTAAAATTTTATGGATTAGTATCGGTCTATACCCTCAGTATTCTTATTTAAGTTATTAATAAAACTTTATTTTTTCATTGAATTTTCTATAGCCAAATTCTTTATATTTTTGCCCATGACTGGTAACTTAGGTGTTTCTTTTTTTCTTTTTTTCCTGCAAAAACAATGATCGTTTCCTTCTACTTTTACTCATGTTTGGTGGTCACACCTGTTTCATATACTGTTGATAAAAGAGACTGAATTGCAGAGATTTTGCAGGTTTAATTGGGTTTAGCTTTATAAGCTGGAGAAGGCGATGGCACCCCACTCCAGTACTCTTGCCTGGAGAATCCCATGGATGGAGGAGCCTGGTAGGCTGCAGTCCATGGGGTCGCTAAGAGTCGGACACGACTGAGCGACTTCACTTTCACTTTTCACTTTCATGCATTGGAGAAGGAAATGGCAACCCACTCCAGTGTCTTGCCTGGAGAATCCCAGGGACGGGGGAGCCTGGTGGGGTGCCGTCTATGGGGTCTCACAGAGTCAGACACGACTGAAGTGACTTAGCAGCAGCAGCAGCAGACTACATTATTTGAAACTATGTATTCATCATTTAAAGATACTTTCAAAAGAGGAGCTACAGTTACAAAGACCCTATTAAGATAATATTTGTGATAATTTTAAAACTATGTCAGCATTTATGCAATTCAAAAATAAACACAGTTACAAGGCCTGGCTCAACTTTCTGTCTATTGGCTGAGTAGGTTAGACAGTTTCGCGTGTTATCTTTTTGATGGTTTGTTAGCTGAATATGTTTGACTTTCTCTCTCATGCCTCTAAGTCTTTGTTTCCAGGTTCTGATCTGTGTTTTACTGCCATTCTCCTATCTGTGTCATCAGTGTTGTCATGGTTGTTACTCATGTTTAACTTGCTACTCTTTACATTTAGAAATGGAAACGAACATGGAATTTAAGTGGTTCAGGTACCTGAATTTACTGAAATGCAGACTTCTTCTCTGAAAATCAGTCATCAATGTCCATGCATTTGCTTTGAGCAGCAGTTGAATTTAATGATATTTTATTTTATATGTTAAATTTAGTTCTAATTTTTTAATATAATTATT
Source organism: Aepyceros melampus (assembly GCA_006408695.1). NCBI lineage: Eukaryota > Metazoa > Chordata > Mammalia > Artiodactyla > Bovidae > Aepyceros > Aepyceros melampus. Next base: position 15,290 of record SJXQ01001104.1, read on the forward strand.
AACTTATTTAATCTGTATAGCAGGAGATTATTACCTACAAAGTAACCTTTTTATTTCTGATTTTTGGGTGAGGACATTTAGGCACAGAGAGGTTAAAGACCTTATTCATGTTCACATGGGAACAAGCATTAGATCCAGGCTTTAAGCCCAGTTAGGGTAGCTTTGGAAAGTCCTCTGTTAACCACGGCACCAATGCCTGCTAATCTTATTTTGCTGATCATTATATCCCCTGGAGAAGGGACTGGCAACCCACTACAGTGTTCTTGCTTGGAGATTCCCCTGGACAGAGGAACCAGGCAAGTTTCAGTTCATGGGGTTGCAGAGAGTCGGACGTGACTAAACAACTAATACTTCACTTCACTCCATCATATGTTAAAACAGAGCAAGAAATAACCTTAAAAACTTAAGCAAATAAACTTCTGTGAAAGAGCAGCCTTAATTTAAATCAAGTCACCAAAGATTTATCGGATGCATAATATACATCAAGGAATATACCTCCTGCTATATTTTCATCAAATGTAAAGAAAGATCCTGGGTGAGTACCTGGCCAGGAATGAAAGAGGTAGAATGAGAAATATTAAATATCATATATAAAATTAATCTATTGGCTGTATTTTGTTGATGAGCAAATGATACAAGAAATAAGAATCCAATCTTGTTAGGGAATAATTGTGGAGAATTTTATAGTGAGTGTTTCCCTAATTTTGATGCTGGAAAAATCAGTAACTAAAATAAATTGAGTAGTCTACAGCTCTAAAATAGTGAACTCAGATGTTTTGGTCTCAGGACCCATTTGCATGCTTAACAATTATTGAGAACACCCCCAGAAACTCCTATAAACATGAGTTATGTCTGTCAGTATTTATAATAGAAGTTGAAATGGATATTTCAACATCTATTAACTCATTTAAAAATAACAACAGTAATACCATTACATGTTGACATAAACGCATGTTCTCATGAAAAGTAATTATCTCTTCCAACATAAAAAATGATGACTAGCATTGTTTTGTATTTTTAAACATTTCTTATTGCCTGGTTTAATAAAAGACAGCTGGATTTTTACATTTGCTTCTCTATTTAGTCCCCTTATGATCCCACAGATCATGGACTCTCTGGAAAACTCCACTGGACACTTGTGAGAGAGTGAGAATGAAATAGGAAAATAGCATCTTACTTTATTATGAAATTAGCTCTGACCTCATGGACTCTTTAGAGGTCTTAGTTTGGAATGCCAGGGGTCTTCTGATCACACTTTGGGAACTCTTGCTCTAGAATAAGTCTTCTGTCCACTTAATCTTTCGTTATGCTGTATGTTTTAACCTCTTTTCATCTATACTGTCTGAATTTGAGCTTTTGCAATTCAGTGTATTGCTTATCTGTGATTAAAAAAAAAAACCCTAGATAATTCCTTACTAGCATTGGGATATTTCATGTCTTTTCAATATCTATGAATATGATATAAATTAAAAAAATAAAGGCCAGGGATAATTTCAAATAGTCCAGTAACTAAGAAGCTACAGTATGGTATGCAATGTGTACAAGGTGAATTGAGTACCAGAATTTTTGAGATAGATGGATAGAATGACAGGCAGACCAATAGATAAACGGAAAGAAAGAAATAGATATATATGCAAGTATCTCTAGGCATTTATGTTTGGCTTAAGAAAAACACACAATTCTTCCCATCTACTGTTTTATAATATATTTTGTAATGTTTTGTATGAATAGTCTAATAATTTGTCCTTGGACTCTTTTCTTAAATAATCTGCAGATAAGGAGATATTGATTTAATCAGTAAAGACACTACTCTGATACAACTGAGAACACTGTCTAGGTGGGACTAGCTAATAAGATATTGATAATTCTTGTAATAATTTTAAGTTCTTGTTGACTCTCAGTGTTTGGCTATCAGTATTTGGTTAACTTTTTCATGTTTGCAATGCAGGCACACAGATAGTAAGAGTGTTTCTAAGTTGCTCCTATTGTGGGACTTTAGATCCTTTAGTATTCCCAAGGTCAGGTGGGCAGGGGCACGGGTCTTCTCATTTTACAGGAGATGCTTACTAATTCCCTTCTGCTTACAGCCTTTGAAGTAACTCCTTTCTTTCTCAGGGTCCAAATCTGTCATATAAAGAGCCTTGTCAGTAAACATTGTGATTTAAAGAGAATCACTAGCTTCTATTGTTTCAAAAGAGTAGTTGAAAAATTTCAAACTGGCATTTTGAAGGAAAGTACAGCAAACACAATTTCATTCTGAGAGCAAGGAAGAGAAAGTTTCTGTCCCCAAGAATGGTAAACATTTTAGGGGGAAAAAAAAGAAAAAGAAAACGGTGAAATCCTGTGGACAGAGGATCCTGGCAGGCTACAGTCCATGGAGTCACAAGAGTTGGATACGACCTAGTGATTAAACCACCTCCAATAAGTATGATTGTGTGTGTGTGTGCGTATGTATGGGTGCTCTACCATTTCCAGGAAAAGCTGACATGGCCCCGGTTGTTCAAACTGATCTTTTCTGCTTGAGTGAAGAGGATTTGAATGATATGTTTAATAATTACTCCAGTAGAGCAGAGAAATGCAGTCTGGCCTCTACTCTGGGTTTGGAAGTGACTTGGTGTGGATGAAAGCTTGAGTGGCAGCAACCAACCACTGAATATCACATGGGATAGCAATATACTATTTCTCAGTTACTAAGGATACTCTTAAGTTCTCCACACATTTGGAAAAAAGGAGTCCTTTCTTCGGCAACTCTGGGAGTGTTTGTTACCCAGTCTCAAAAGAATGATCAACCACTTGTAAAAGAATGAAACTAGAACACTTTCTAACACCATACACAAAAATAAACTCAAAATGGATTAAAGATCTAAACGTAAGAACAGAAACTATAAAACTCCTAGAGGAGAACATAGGCAAAACAGTCTCCGACATACATCACAGCAGGATCCTCTATGACCCACCTCCCAGAGTAATGGGAATAAAAGCAAAAATAAACAAATGGGACCTAATTAAACTTAAAAGCTTCTGCACAACAAAGGAAACTATAAGCAAGGTGAAAAGACAGCCTTCTGAATGGGAGAAAATAATAGCAAATGAAGCAACTGACAAACAACTAATCTCAAAAATATACAAGCAATTCCTGCAGCTCAATTCCAGAAAAATAAATGACCCAATCAAAAAATGGGCCAAAGAACTAAATAGACATTTCTCCAAAGAAGACATACAGATAACAAACACATGAAAAGATGCTCAACATCACTCATTATCAGAGAAACGCAAATCAAAATGACAATGAGGTACCATTTCACGCCAATCAGAATGGCTGTGATCCAAAAGTCAACAAGCAATAAATGCTGGAGAGGGTGTGGAGAAAAGGGAACCCTCTTACACTGTTGGTGGGAATGCAAACTAGTACAGCCACTATGGAGAACAGTGTGGAGATTCCTTATACCATTTCACGCCAATCAGAATGGCTGTGATCCAAAAGTCAACAAGCAATAAATGCTGGAGAGGGTGTGGAGAAAAGGGAACTCTCTTACATTGTTGGTGGGAATGCAAACTAGTATAGCCACTATGGAGAATAGTGTGGAGATTCCTTAAAAAACTGGAAATAGAACTGCCATACGACCCAGCAATCCCACTGCTGGACATAAACACTGAGGAAACCAGAATTGAAAGAGACACATGTACCCCAATGTTCATTGCGGCACTGTTTACAATAGCCAGGACATGGAAGCAACCTAGATGTCCATCAGCAGATGAATGGATAAGAAAGCTGTGGTACATATACACAATGGAGTATTCTCAGCCATTAAAAGGAATACATTTGAGTCAGTTCTAATGAGGTGGATGAAACTTGAGCTGATTATACAGAGTGAAGTAAGCCAGAAAGAAAAATACCAATACAGTATACTAACACATATATATGGAATTTAGAAAGATGGTAATGATAACCCTGTATGCGAGACAGCAAAAGAGACACATGTATATAACAGTCTTTTGGACTCTGTGGCAGAGGGCGAGGGTGGGATGATTTGGGAGAATGGCATTGAAACATGTATAATATCATATATGAAGCGAATCGCCAGTCCAGGTTCGATGCATGATACTGGACGCTTGGGGCTGGTGCACTGAGATGATCCAGAGGGATGGTACAGGGAGGGAGGAGGGAGGGGCGTTCAGGATAAGGAACACGTGTGTACCTGTGGCAGATTCATGTTGATGTGTGGCAAAACCAATACAATATTGTAAAGTGATTAACCTCCAATTAAAATAAATGAATTTATTAAAAAAAGAATGTTCCTGAAGAGAGCTCACGCTAAACAATGACTTAAAATGTATACATTTGCTGAGAGCAAGCCATAGCAAAACAGGGTGAAAAAATGCATTTGAAATCAATAAAACTTTTTTTCCTTCCTTTGGTAAGGTGCATTTATTCACATTTTTAGACATGATTCTGAAGCTTCTGTTTTCTAAAGTTTTTTCTTTGAAATTAGTTCTATGTTTGAGTTTGCAGAAATAGCCTATTTCCCAATCACTAAAATACAATATTTACATAATTAAGGCAAAATTATGCTCCAAAGTAGGGGTTAACTGTACTCTGTCAATGCATTGGGATACAACAGGAACTTCTCTTCTGTCCATGAAATTCTCCAGGCAAGAATACTGGAGTGTGTAGCTGTTCCCTTCTCCAAGGGATCTACCCAATCCAGGGATGGAACCCAGGTCTCCCACAGTGCAGGCGGATTCCTTACCAGCTGAGCCACCAGGGAAGCCCACTCATTTGTTAAGTAAGTAGCAATTGCTAAAGCCAAATCCATCACACGCCAACCACATCAGTCAGGGTGGAAAAAAATGAAGATGCAATAGTGGAGTTTAAAAATAAATCCCACATGTAACTTGTAAGTTATAGATGTAACCAAAAAGTAAAAAAAAAGAACTCTACCACACATTAGGACACCATACATAAATCTCAATGTACAGTATATTTTTGGAAAAATTTTTGGCTACACATGAATATTTGGAGTTATATTTGGATAGGACCATTCTGTTCTGACAGGGTATCATCTTTGAAGCTTATATACAGAGTAGGTTCTATCCAAAGACCCTGAATTAATGAGACCAGTCAAAGCAAGACACATTCAGGACTTCCATGGTGGTCCAGACTCTGCACGTCCAGTTTAAGGGACGCAGACTCAATATCTGACTGGAAATTAAGCTCCCACATGCTGTGACCAAAAAATAATAATAAAAAAAGAGATACATATATATTTAATTACCTTGAAACTTAATTACAAAATAATCATTTCATGATATCTCAGTTAAGTGTGCATGTATATGATTTTTTAAAACTAGTTTTACTAATCAAAGAAGAAATCTAAATAGAATTGGATTCCACTCCAAACAACACTCACAAAATCCCAAATGTCTCCACAGTGGACCACAGTGAAGCAATTCTCGATGATCTGGTGTTGAAATTAAATTGTTTCCTATGCAGAAGGGTGAAAGATCTTTTTTTCAAAACAGAAAATATCTGTTCAAAAATTTTCATTCTTCTGTATCATTTGTTCTAATAGTTAAAATATTCTCTATGACTTATTGTAAGCCAGTTGTTGTCAGTTAAGATTTGAAGAACTCACTTTCAAATATTTCAGTTTCTCCAAATAAAATTATGCCATGATACAGAGTGTTAGGTTGTTATTTACATACTTATGATTCTGAAATCATTTTAGATTTCATTGATGGAAAAGTAAGTGCATAAAATGCAGGAGCTCAAACTGTAGCCACTTTTGCATATGGCTGAACACATGGAGGATAATGGAGTGGGAAATGTTCTTTGGAAGATAAAACTGGAGAAAAATTACAGGTCAAATGCAACTGTTATGGTGAAAAGATATTCAGATTTCAGGTTTGAAAAGAAATCATTGTTTCACAGATTGAAAGGTGAAGCTCGAGTATCTGTCATATAGCCAACAGGAAAAACAAAGCAGTATTTTTCTTCTTTAGGTTGGAACACAAGTACAAATATTCAACCAGAATTCCTAAAATACACGGTGAATCAAACTCACGAATGGAAACTTTGATTTTGTTCTTGAACCGGTACTATTTACAGAGTCCTGTGAGGAGAGACTTCTATAGAAATACCTTAAAATATGGTGTCCCCTCTTTTGAAAGAAAGACAAAGTATCTTTCCACTGTGAATATGCCCTTTGTGTTATAAACTGTTAGGACATGACAAGGCCAAACAATTGATTCTTTCTTCTTTTGAAGCTGTTCTTGCTTTGGTTGTTGCCATTGTTGAAGAGGATTAGGAAACACGTTTCTGTGTTCCTAGGCTTTTGACGTTTCCTGATGTTCCATGTAACTTTAACAATATAACTTGATGAAATAATCCACCACACTGTTGCTCTGACCCTCACTTACCCTCAAAGGCCAAGACTGAGGGAACTTGGGTCCTTGGTAAACTCTTTTCTTTTAATGACAAGTTTTCCAGGTCAGGCAGGTATTTTGTGTCCAAGAAACTGACCTGAGACTTTATCCTGAGGCAGTGGAGATGAAGACAAACTTGCCTTCTGAATGTGAATATTTCTATGTACTGAATATGAGATTAGCTCTGTGCATAACTTTCTGAACATGGACAGCTGGTGAAAACCTGACTATTAAGAAATCACCTGGAATCAGAGCAGAATCAGAGAAGCAGCAGCTGCTGCTAAGTCACTTAAGTCGTGTCTGACTCTGTGCAACCCCATAGACAACAGCCCACCAGGCTCCCCCATCCCCAAGGTTCTCCAGGCAAGAACACTGGAGTGGGTTGCCATTTCCTTCTCCAATGCATGAAAGTGAAAAGTGAAAGTAAAATCGCTCAGTCGATCCGACTCTTAGCGACCCCATGGACTGCAGCCCACCAGGCTCCTCCGTCCATAGGATTTTCCAGGCAAGAGCACTGGAGTGGGGCGCCATTGCCTTCTCCGAGAGAAGCAGAGTGTTGTTGAATTAGTTGGGCAAGGCATTTACTCACTCATTGGACAGAAGCCAGCATGGTAGAGGGAAGGGAATACAGGTTCAGGAGTTAGGGACCTGGGCTCAAATTCTTGCTCTACCAGTTAGCGATTGCCAAGGTTAGTTTCTTGCATTCTCAGAGTCCCTGATTCTTACATCTCAAATTTAGAATAATGTTTACCTCACAGAATTGTTAGAAGTACTAATTGAAACAAAGTATGTAAAGTACATGGCATAAATTACTCAATAACTATTAATACAATTCAGTTCAGGCTACAGTCTTTTTTTTTTTTAACATTATATAGCAGTTTTTTTTTTTGTTTTTAATTAGAGTATTGTTGATTTACAGTGTTGTGGTAGTTTTAGGTTAGTATAGCAAAATAATTTATATGTATATATGTGTGTGTATATATATATGTATAAGTATATATATACACACACACACATATGGATATATAAATCATATATACACACAAATATATAAGACTATCCCAAGTGGCGCTAGTGGTAGAGAGCCCATCTGCCAATGTAGGAGACATAAGAGATGTGGGATCGATTCCTGGGTTGGGAAGATCCTCTGGAGGAAGGCATGGCAACCCATTCCAGTACTCTTGCCTGGAAAATCCCATGAACAGAGGAGCCTGGTGGGCTATAGCCCATGGGATCGCAAAGAGTCTGACACAACTGTAGTGACTTAGGATGCACGTATAAGAATATACATATAATATACATATCTATATATTTTTTCAGATTATTTTCTCTTATAGGTAATTACAAAATATTGAGTATAGTTCCCTGTGATATACAGTAGGTGCTCGTTGGTTATCTATTTTATATTCAGGCCTGTGTATATGTTAATCCCAAGCTCCTAATTCATCCCTCCCTTCACCCTTCCTCTTTGGTAACGATCAGTTTGTTTTCTATGTCTGTGAGTTTATTTGTTTTGTAAATTAGAGATGGTATTTTTGCCCACTTTGGCTCTTATTTATAGAGATATCTATATGATTTTCTTTTTCTCTAATATTTTATTATTAACATTCATTTTCAGTAATTTTTCTTAAATGGAGAACAAGTTCTTATAGGAAATAGAATATATTGGGAAGAACTATTCCGTGGGCCAAGAAAAGGGAGATGTCACCCATGTTTATATTCGACTGATGAGCCTACAGAGGCTTGTTCAAGGTCCTGATGTGCTCTCATGCAGACCCCAGATGGTTTCCTTGGCCTTCCAAAGTCATCAGTCTTTCAGTCTTGATATAAATAAATCTCAGCACCAAACTCCAATGAAATTTTAAATATTGAACATATTCGGTAGGCCACCCATACAAAAAAGAAAGTTTCTGGAAAACCATGCCTAAAGAGACAGTTAAAATCCTTCAAGAATTTAGTGGTGAAAATCATTCTGCGTATTTACATAAACTTCAGGAAGTAAGCATGAAAGAAGACCTTTATCCAACTAGTAGAACTATCACATTAATTGATCTGTGTTTCAGATGAGTAATTATCTAAAATGGTCCCTGGTGCAAAGTCAAATTAGGCTTTACTAGGGAGAACAACAAAGAACTTTCATTCTTTCTTCTTGAGGAGAGAAACAGATTTGCCTAAGTTAAGACTATGTTCTTTCTTAGTGATAAAGGGAGAAAGTAGGTGATGCTTTGCTTCTCTTTTTCTCCCTTAGAAATGGAGAAAACTCACCGAGAAAGAGAAGGCAGTGCCTCTGACGCAGCTGCAGGGGCTTCTCTGGATGTTCAGGGTGTATAGCATGTGGGGATTGAGTTCTATTCCAAGTGCCCACAGTCTGCTCACATATTAATACTTAGAAGGCTAAATTTGGGTTTAGGTTGATTCTATGGCTTTCTGTTCCAAATCCTGTCCCAGACTTATATTGTCTCAGCATCACCCTCTTCAACTAATTCTACCTCAGTATAAAAATTCAGCAGTTTTCAAGAGTAACTAACCTCAAGCTGGGTGACAACATTCTAGCACATCATGGAACTGAGATTTGGGGTCACCTATCAGCCTAGGGGACTCAACGCATCCACTGCTGCACCTTATTACCCGACCGCTGCCTTTCAGTCAAATGAACAAATATAACCTCCTTCTGTATGGATGTGAGAGTTGGACCATAAAGAAAGCTGAGCACCAAAGAATTGATGCTTTTGAACTGTGGTGTTGGGGAAGACTCTTGAGAGTCCCTTGGACTCCAAGGAGGCCAAACTAGTCCATCCTAAAGGAAATCAGTCTTGAATATTCATTGGGAGGACTGATGCTGAAGCTGAAACTCCAATACTTTGGCCACCTGATGCTGGGAAAGATTGAAAGCAGAAGAAGGGGATGACAGAGGATGAGATGGCTGGATGGCATCATCAACTCAGTGGACATGAGTTTGAGCTAGCTCCAGTAGTTAGTGATAGACAGGAAGCCTGGGGTGCTGCAGTACATAGGGTCTCAAAAAGTCAGACACGACTGAGCTACTGAACTGAACTGAATATCCTTTCTACCAGGACAAGTCTTTACAAAGATTTTCCTACTGAGTGAATCTTTTCATCTCCCATATTGTACCCATAAAGTGAAGTAGCTCAGTCATGTCTGACACTTTGTGACCCCGTGGACTGTAGCCTAACAGGCTCCTTCCTCCATGGGATTCTCCAGGCAAGAATACTGGAGTGGGCTACCATTTTCTTCTCCAGGGGATCTTCCCGACCCAAGGATCAAACCGGGGTCCTTGCAATCCTCCTGCATTGCAAGCAGACGCTTTAACCTCTGAGCCACCAGGGAAACCTCCCATATTGTACCAGGGACTTCAAAACAAAACTAAAATTAGGAACATCATCATTAAGGTCTCAAGATTAAGTATATAGACTCCTTTTAGGCTATCCAAGTTAAAAAAGATCAACTGAGTAAATTTTAAAGATCTTATTGGTTTGATTCAATGAGCATCCAACTCAGCACGTAGAAATGAGCTCCAAGGAGCTGTGTGAAATGAAAGATTTTTACAGGCATAAGGGAGCAGGAACAAGGAAGTTGTACCAGGAAAAAACATAGATTGGTTATTTTTGATGGTTGGTAGGGGGGCCTCTCAGGCAGAGTACCTAATGCTGATCAGATGATTCCTGATTAATTGGTTAAGAGCCTATTTCTGGGAGAACTGAAAATGTATTAAATAGTTAAATCTTGGTTTGGTGACGTGGCGCTTGCATAAGTTACTCCATTTGGGACATGTTATCTTGTTTTTAACATCCATCTTTGAAAGAACTGAAGCCAAATTCTCTTTTTACAATCATGGTTTAAATTAAATATCATGTGTCTCAACCTGTTATCTATTATGAACAAGCTGAACTACAGTCTTAGACAAAAGGGAGATTCTTGGAAGCAGCATTTAATGAGGAAAACCACTGGGTTTTGCCTCTTTAGAAATGCAGAACACGTTTAAGGGTTTTGTTTTTTAATTTGTAGATAAATATTTTATTATCAAGGTTCTTTAAAGGCAGTAAAAAAATGGCAACTCATTAAGAGTGTACATAGGTACTGTAAACAGCAACAAAGTACCTCTGGCATATTTCATGGTTCAGACATCAAAAGAGAAAGCCATAAAATCTGCTTGCAGTAAAACAAAGTCAATTTTTTTCCCCCTTGACATGGCTGGTGTCTATTAGCTACTTCATATACAAAGAAAATAAAATGTTAGTCAGATGTATCTGAGAAGTTTTCTGAAGACATGTGAAATGCTAAAACATTTCTGTATTTTCTGTTCACTTTTTCCTACACTACACAAATGAAAATGACCTTGACCATATAAAGAGTTCATTCTGTTTCCAGTGATAACAATCGGTTGTGTGTATTACAAGCTTTGTTAATCATTTACAAGTGGTAGATGACCTTGTTTTTTCTTGTCCCTTAATTTAAGGCATGACTAAGATTGTGTTTTTGTTTTCCCTATCTTATGCCAAAAAATCATTGTTAAACATGCTGATAGAAATGAGATGTTGCTATAAATAAGTGAGTTGAATGAGAGTTTTCTGGCCTATGTCATTATGACTATTTCACACAGAAAAAGCTAATCTTTCATGTCAAAATGTCAGCGGGGTACAGAGCCAAAGAAATAGATACACCTGGAGTAGATTACACGCATGGGGTTGATCTTCTCCTTAAAGCCAGAAAGCTCAGGTGATGTGCTGTCCCCTGTGTGGCCGAGCAAGAGAAAACTGGAAATTACAGCCAGTGCTGCCAAAGCAGTTCATGGAATGCAATGGACAGCCTCCTCTCTGTGTTTCTAGATGGCTGAGAATCAAGTAGTTGCACATCAAAATGTGACTTTTTTCCTGCTTCTTGGCACAGGACCTTTATCTGTCATCATTTCATGTCCTCAAAGGCCTGAGAGAAGCTGCCATCCTTGAGCAACAAAGGATGCCATGCAAAGCAGCGCAGAACTTGAGTTGTTTCAACAGATGCTGTCTTATGTTTTGCCAAAGAATGGCCCCTTTTATTTCTGTCATGAATGCAGTCTTTCTTTCCATTGCTAAATGTTTTCCAGTATTAAACCTAATCCTTATCTATCATTCTTTCAGATGATAGGCTGTCCTTTTGCCTTTGGAACCAGTCTAGCCTTCACCATATAAAAATGGATTTGCGAAGAAATGGAAACTTCGTGTTCTCCACCTTCCAGCTCCTGCTGATTTCTTAGTAGGGTGGAGGGGCTGCATTTCAAGGTCAGGGTAGCTGAGCCAAGTCATTCCAAATGTAAGGGAAAAAAATGCTGAGATGGAAATGAACAATTTTATGCTGTGAAATTTTTTGCTTCTGGTAGTGGAAAGATTAGGAAAAGGTAGCTGGTTGTGGGCAGAACTAGAATCAACAAAGCAAACTCAAAACTATTTATTCTTGTGTTTGTTTAGTGAAACAGGACCAGGCAGGGCTGATGAAGGCCTGAATTAATGTTGGTTTTAAGAAGGGAGGCTTTCCTACAAGGCAGTGGAATTCGTCTTTCCAGAAAGTGTTATCAGCAGTGACTCCCCAGAAAACCAATCCATGTCAGGACAAAAATGGTACCCAAGGTCTTGGTACCCACCTCTAGTTCTAATTCTAACAAAAGGGATTCATAAGTGTTAAAGAAAGTTGCTTAGATGATATTTTGAGAGTTGTTCTATTAATATTTCTTCTCACAAATTGAATCACTTAAAAGAACTGTCCTAAGGATCTGAGTTTCCACAGTAGACTAGTATTTCTTCTCCTGGGGGCAGGCAGAGGGTTAACCAGGCCCCAAAGCTAGAACTTCTCCCATTGTACTTTCTAGAAGCAATTGAAGTCTGTCTGTCTGGTCTGGTTTGTTCTGTGGCTGCTAATTCGGCATGTCTTTATTTGACTTTTTAAGTGCAAAACCACTGTGCTGGTGATTTTGAGATATATAAAGGAAAATAGAACACTGGCTCAGGGACGTTCACAAATGAAGTGAATTCTCTATGTACAATATCACTCTGTATACAATAATAGCAGCAACGAAAGGAAGAACACAGAGATACGAGGAGTAATGCACTGTAGAGATTTTCATGGATTTCAGCGATTGCTGTCCAGTCTCTTCTGTTTTGCTCTTTCTGTCTCTGATGAGACTTATCAAAATAGCCACTATCTATGTGCCCAGTCCTCTCAGAGCAGAGCTCTGTGAAGACAGCAAGAAGCTGCGAGCCCCCCATATGCAGGGTAGCTATGCTTGAGACCAGACCCACACTCAGTTACTATTTTTGATGAAAGGCCTAGAAATAACCATCTGGGCAATCAGACTTTTGCATTAACATGCAATGTTGGCTGAATCCACAGGCAGCTGGCTGAGGACTATTTAAACTGGGTGCTGAGATAGGAGAGTAGGCCCTGACAGGCAGTAGTTAAGGGACACGCATCTATTCTACGCATGTCAGTGGTAATGATACTGTAATTCTCTCCAAAATGTAGTTCTCTTAGTGTGATTTGACAGGCTGGTTGTTATTCCAAGGGTCTGTATCACTGGAACACATAGACTAGATACTAATATACATATATGCATATGCATGTGTTTGTATGGCTGCATTTATTTATGAAAGAATTCATGAGAGTCAGTCATACACAATAAATATTGATGACTCTGCAGCACTTTATTCTGTGGTATAGAAAAGTATGGAAAATTTTAGGAACTTGTGAGCCCAGGAGAGGTCGATTCACCTTATTTCCAGAACTTTACTTTGTGTTTCTGTCAAACAACTATAGGGACCAACTGGAACCTAATGTGATTCTATCTTTCTAAATAAAAAATAAGACACATGGATTAGCTTAGTGGTTGAGAGAATAAGCTTTGGTGTCAGGTTTACTTGAAATATGACTGCAGTTTCTGCCATTGAAAAGTTCTGTGACCCTGTGGAATTGATTAAATCTCATTGTCCTTCAGTGTCCTTAAAAGTAAAATGAGGAATTGTAATAGGGATCCACCTCTTAGATTGTTGTATGGATTGCATGCAGTAAGGCATGTAAAGCGTTTTGCAGAAAACATGGGGAAGAATAGTTATTTCGAAAATGGTGATAGTTATGGGAGTGGTGAAAATTGGGAAAAGTAAGTCAGCAAAACTAAATCAGCTTGATTTCTTTCCATTGACTTTTCAGTTTTTAAAGTGTTGACGGGATACATTTTCCCTGTCCTAGCAAAGTAGTGCATTTCTTTGTAAAGTTTAGAAGAAAACAGCTATTCTGTAAATCACTGAATTTCTATTAGCCCTCATTATTGCCACAAGTGAATCCAGGCTCTAGGTAAGGAAACACTTGCATTTATTATTTTTTCCTCTTCAATTTTTTTTTTTCATTTATTGAACTGTAACACATGTAGCATATTCACCCCTTTGAAGTTGTATAATGGAGTGACTTTTACTATATTCATAATGTTGTACAACCATCACTGATACAAAATTTCAGAACATTAGCAGTCCCTTCTCAATCTCTCCTCCCTCCAGCTCTTGCTATCCACTAGCCTGCTTTCTGTCTTTATGGATATGCCCACTCTGGAATGTCATAATAACAGAATCATGTACTAGGTGGCCTTTTGTGTCTGGCTTCTAACAGTTGCATTGATTGAATCAGTTCATTAGCAGTGAAGGGGTGTATGTGTGTTTGAGTATGTATAAAATCATCTTGCTATCTGTGTGTCTAAAAGAAAGAGCCAGGATCTGTGGACTGGAATACAGGAGACTCAGATTCAAATACAGTCTCTAATATTACCTGGCAGTGTCACTGTGGATGTGTGAGTTAATCATTGGAGTCGCAGCTTACAATAAGGGCTTGGGTATTAAACTGTCTCAGCTCCAACATTGTCCTGAAATCCTGTGACCCTTTGTTAAAAACTGTTCATAAATGAAAACCTCCACACTGAGATTGACTAGGATGAATGGTGTTTCTCACATTAGAATTGGACATCTCAAGGGTTCAATGTCAGCTCAGTCAGCAACCACCGGACCTAGCCAGGACTGTCCTGTTCAGAAGTACTGTTCTCTCCACCGCACCCCACCCCCTGCAGCTCCAAATCCAACGGATATGCACTGGCAACCAACTATATGTCAGGCACTGTATTTGATGCACAAAATGTAAGAGAGACATAATCCCAATAAGGAAGACAAAGAGTATTTACATTGTGTTCGGTGCTCAGAGAGCAAAGAAAACTTCTGAACATTCCTGGTAAGGTCTGATAACTTTCCACACAAGTGTCTTTGGGGGCATGTTTTAAAGGCTGTCAAAGAACTGATACGGTGAATAAGATGATGAAAGAGTGGTCGTTCCCAAGCATAGAGAACAATCTTTGTAAAGATAGAAAAGTATAAGAAATATCGATGCATTCAGAGAATAGAAAGGACTTCATTACCACAGAAGTGAAATCAAGAACAATGGCCAAGAGGCCAGACTCCACAGTCGGACAGTCTAGGTTCAAGTAATACCAGCCCTGTCACTTATTTAGGTGAAATGCTGGGTCAGTTACTTAACCTCCCTGCTTCAGTTTCTCCACCTGTAAAATGAGAATGATAAAACATTGTAAGATGTGTTTTTGGAACATCCTCAGTCAATGGCTATTTTAATTAGCATTAAGTGGAGGGGATTTGTGAGTAAAGAGAGGAGAAAGCAGAGAGGAAGACAGTCATCTCATCATAATGAAAGGTCATTTTATATGTAAACATGTTACCTAAGAGGATCTCTTACATAATATTGAGAGAGAGTCATTACAGGGTTCACACTAGAGAGTCTAGTGGCCATTTGTATAGAATTGTGAAGGGTAAGTGAGGGAAAAAAGGTAAACTGGAGGAAGAAAGTTAATTTGTGGGGGAAAAAAATGAGTTGTGGAATATGCCAGTGTTTGGGCTTAGGTGGCTGGGTGAACTGTGGCCATTAACACCTGAAGAGGGAGAGTCAGTCATTGGGAAATGGGACGAATTCACTTTTGTTGAGTTGAAAGTGGGGTGTCAGCTACAGATGCCCAATGAGTGCTTGGATATAAAACAGAGCCTCAGAAAAAAGTCTGGAATCACGATGTCCAACAGAAAGCCAGTGAGAAGCTCAAGTGCAAATTCTCTGGCTGTTGTTGTTGAGTTGCTATGTTCGACTCTTTTGAGACCACATGGATTGTAATCCACCAGGCTCCTCTGTCCATGGGATTTCCCAAGTAGGAATACTGGAGTGGGTAACCATTCCCTTCTCCAGGGTATCTTCTGAACCCAGGGATCAAACCTGGGTCTCCTGCACTGCAGGCAGATTCTTTACCTCTGAGCCACTGGGGCAGCCCCCCAATCCTCTGGTAGCCACTCACAAAAGAAAGAGTAAAGAAACAGGCGACATTCACCATAATTGTACATTTTACTTAACACGATAGGTCTACAGTGTTAGTTCATTACATCATCACCACAAAATTATTAACAAGACAGGTTGCTTTTTTTTTTTTTTTTGCTAAGTCTCAAGCTCCATGCCTACTTTACACTCAGCACATCGGAAGCCACATTTCAAGTGCTCCATAATGTGGTCAGGGAGGAGAGTTCTAAAGGACAGTGCCATTTTAGAACTTAAGAGTGGGCAAGCTGATTTATGTAACAATTTCTAGTTGAGAGATTCCAGGTACTGCGATAGGAGCTGAGAACTCAGGGGTGAACAATGCAGACACGGTTTTCCTGACCAGTTCTTAGAGGATAGGGCTTCTGCTGGCCTAAAAATTCTGTTTGTGTAAATTAGACAAAGGCACTCTGCCCTGGGCAGAGCTGTTCCACTCCAGGGATCACAGAGCACAGGAAGGATGTTTCTGTTTGCTCACCTCTTCCATGCTGAACCTTCACTTGGAACAAACAGGAGCACACACCAGCAAGGACTCCATGAGGATCACAGGAATTTATAGGCAATTTAGAAGAAAACAGCATGAGTGTTATAATGGAGGACGCTCATGTAAAGGGACTCAGTTGTGTTGTGTAAAAATCAGAGAAGTCCACCCTGAAGTCATGCCATCTAGGCTAAGACCTAAAGGATGACCAGGAAGAAGACCAAAGTGGAGTTGGGAGGGCATCCCAGCATAGGGCAGGGTACACTGAAAAAGCACAGAGGCAAGGACCTCAGGGAAGGTCAGGGAATAACAGAAGTTCAGACTATGCGTGGGAGCAGATGTCTGGCAGGGCATGAGGTTGATGAGTCCAGGGGTTCCTCTGCCAGGGGGATCAGGGGAGCAGGGGACAGGCAGAGTCCTTGTTATGGATATCAGCGGTCAACAACAAGGGATCTGGCAAGGAGCAGTCAGAAACACAAAGCAGAATGCAGGAATAGGTCATGTCATAAAAGGCACAGAGAGAGAAAAAAAAGTCACCTTTTGAAAGAGGCCAACCAGATGTCAAATGCAGCCAGCAAGTCAAGGAAGAGGGGATATGAAGAGTGGCTCTTGAATCAGGCACTGGAGGCATCACTGAACACCTTGGTGAGCACAGTGATGAGGAAAAGAGGGGAGAAACCTGTTGGCAGTGATGGCAGAACCAGTGGAGTATGAAGAAGGGAAGCTGCTTTAGGGGAAGTAGACTGTTGGGAAGAAAGTGCATAAAATAACATTCTTACAAAAGCACAGTGCAGTGGAGTACTTATGAGTTGCTGTCCTTTCCCTTTGTTTTCGTCTTTAGTCGTAGGATACCAGCGCCTCGCTAAAGTTCATTTTTCCATTGTTTGCTCTCCAATGCTGTTACACCAAAGCAAAGAAGTAACCTACCGCAAAGATAAATTTCTCACCCATTCAATAAACAGTCTTCAAGCACATACTTCATGCCAGGAGCAAAGCAACAGCTGCAGTAACAATATGCTGCTGCTGCTAAGTCGTGTCAGTCGTGTCCAACTCTGTGCGACACCATAGATGGCAGCCCAACAGGCTCCTCTGTCCCTGGGATTCTCCAGGCAAGAATACTGGAGTGGATTACCATTTCCTTCTCCAATGCATGAAAGTGAAAAGTGAAAGTGAAGTCGATCAGTTGTGTCTGACTCTTCACGACCCCATGGACTGTAGCCTACCAGGCTCCTCCATCCATGGGATTCTCCAGGCAAGAGTACTGGAGGGGGGTGCCATTGCCTTCTCCAGCAGCAACAATATAGGAGTGGATTTACTGATAATTTATTATGTGTCAATCAGCTCACTTTTTGACACATAATGTGTCATTCCGTCATTCCCATACCTTCATTGGGCATGTGCTACTATTTTTCCCATTTTACCAGTGAGAAAAACTGAGACTCAGACAAATTAATTTGCTACCCAGAATCACACGATTAGGCCAATCTGGCATATTTGCTCTAAAACCACATCTTCATGTCTGCCATGCTACCAGCCAACAGAGTCAATGGGTGTCCTTTGGCCCATTATCACTTCTTGTTGGAATTTTGGTCAAAACTCTTCTCTTGAAATTCTTCCCTAATTAACTCTGAGCATCCCAGGACACTGACTTCAACTTAGTCATGTGCTTCTTTTGAGTGATTTGCGTTGTTCTCATTAGGTAGTACAATATAGTGTTCCCCATTCACATAGCTGTTGTGAATGTTATTGTGAATAAATCTTTATTATCCTTGCTTTTGTACCTGGTAGACTTAAGGAACTTTCTGTTCTAAAGTTGTCTAACATTCTCTGATTTTTTTTTTAATCCTTTGAATGGAAGGATCCCATGAGGTTGTTTCTTCCTGGGTTTGTTTTGACACCTGAACCATGGCTGGATGGAGAACCCTATCTCTGACACCTTTCTCTTTCTGTTCTCTTTTTTTCCTCCATTTCATTCAGAGTGTTCCTCCAATGACCAAAGATGCCTGGTCTAATGCCAATGGATATAGACAACAGGAAAAAGGTATCATCACTGTTTTATAGATGCCTGCATTCCAGAGGATCTCATCAGAACATAAGAGCTCTTTTGGGTAATTAGTAATAGGTCCTCACAGCACCCCTGGGAAGTACCTGGGTGCATAGCAAAGATACACAGAGCATAAGTGAGCATTTCCGGAGTGCAAGACAATTTCCTCCTCAGTGAAATGGGGACAATTACAGTGATCCACCTTACAGGAGTGTCAATTATTCACAGTCTAAAAGCCCTGGGAATTGTAAACCACTCTAGGAAGACACACACACCGCGCAGTGGCGTTGCACTTAATTGACATTCTTCTTTCCCTACCCTGCATCTTGCAAATCACAGCATGATGACACCCGTGGGCTTACCGTGGGCCCTGGTTATTGACATGAAGCCTACCTCTCTGCATCACAGATCTGCCTGGATCACACCAGAGGATAGAAGAACAAGCCTGCCAGGTGGTGAGGAGCTGATGACAAGCAACTTAAATGGAATTCTGACAGGCCTTTGCAGCTTTGTACATAAATATAATTAATCAACACAGAGTACACACTTGATGGCTACAGGTAAAGCAGGAAGCAAAGTATGAGGATAAAGGGGAAACAGCAGATTGATTGAGGCAGATGATGGGAATCTCAAAAGCCCACCTGAGTGGTGACGGGCACAAGTGAGGTGTTCCAAATAAGCGGCTGAGACACCTGCCTGCAGAAGCCCACCTATTTTGGTCCTGCTCACTTGGGCCTCTGTCTTTCCCATCCTCTGTCCCCACCATCTCATTCTCATCTTTTTTGTGTAGCTATCCTATCTCTCTGTTGGATTGAAGCTGTGAGCCCCAGGCAAGGAATACCGCCTATATGTTATGTTGATTCAATTAAATATGAAACATTTATAAACACAAAACCACCATTTCTGCATCACTGCTCCTCACCTGTGGAGCTGCTTATGCATTTCGTTATTGGCACATTTCCTACTCCATTCCTTCCATGTTCTTTGTTTCAACATTGTTTCTTTAAACAACTTCTCATTTTTTTATGCAGCAGCTCTGATTTTTCTTGTCCTTATACAAAACCATACATTGTTTGCTGCAAAGGTAGTTGTAGGAATGAGTGACTCTAATAAAATAAATGTGAATAGTATTTCTGGATAAAAGAACTCTTTTTCTCCGCTGACCACCTAAATCCAAGATTTGTCTCAAGAAACATGGGACAGGGATATAGTCCAGAATGTAGAGGGGAAACGGAGGAACAGAAGAAGAGGCGGAGTGATCAACAAAGGGAGAGTCAGAGGCAAAATAAAAAATTGATAAATAGACTATCCAAAGAAGAGTCTTTCAAAATACAAGCTAGACAATTCTTTAGAACCTCTTACTAGAAAACGTCACTACTGAATGCTTTTTCTCCCAAACACATGTGATGACTTACTCTCCATCTGGACCCTTTTTAGGGAGAAATAATGGTAATCCCATTGCCTCTGTGATTTCTAGAGAAGTTGAAATAAAATAGATCATCCCTTACTATAGAAAAGGAGGCAGAAAGAGTCAGGTGCATTAAAGTCCAAAGGTCTTGGGACAGTCACACAAACTCCTCAGACCCGTGACATTCCGTGTTTTTCACGTGACTATAAAACTGGTCCTTGATTGATTGCCTACATCAAGGGGGAAATTGGTCCAATGACCAAGATGGAGATTTCTATATTTGCTTTAGGAAAATGAGGAGTGAGCGTGTGTATTTTAATTCTAAAGCTGTATTGAATAAAAAACCAAAAATATGAAGCAAGTTATAAATGTAGCAAGGAATGATTTCCAGAACACTTCTCCAAACAAAATGCATCGAAGTGGCTGGAAAATCATCCACTGTGGAGCTAAACAAAGGGCCTTCATCTCTCACCCTTCATATTAGGTGAGAAAATAGAGCCCATCAACCAAGGAAATCAGCAATAACCCTCCTCCATGAGCTTAAGGAACATTCTCAGCAGCTCAGGTCACTGATACCAAAAAAGAAGATATTTAAAGAATCCCACCCAGACCTCACAGCGGTGTCCATGGCTTGTGTGGATATAGACAAGCACACACTTGGGAGACGTCTGACTCAGAATAAGCTTGTCAAAGCTGATTTAAAAATACTCTATCACCCTGTTAGAAAACACCTCATTATAAGGAGGAACTCTGCTTTGGGGTAGTTGGTATAAACAAACACGTATTTCAGCTTTATAGAATACTGTTTTCTTGTTTTTTTTGTGCAACAGTTTAAAGACAAGTTATCATAGAAGATAGGAGATTGCAGAAACCAAGAAATCCGTGAACTCACACACTGCAAATGCATATAACATACATTGAAATAATAAGCACCAAGCTACAATATATTACTTGTGCTTGAATTATCCAATTTAGGTATTTACATTTATTAAAGTTCTAGTTAGTCCATTCTATCAAGTTTGTGCTGTATCAATCTGGTGAAGGAAGGGCCCAGGGCATTCATTTATTATTTATTCACTTATTTGCAAGATTTATCCAGCATATAGTCTCCAAACAGCTAAATAGCAATTTGCCAGGGTAACTCTTCTTCTTAGATTGTTTAATGTTAGAACCTTGGAAACATGAAGTTGGTGGGGAATTATTTTGGCTTTTGGAGTATTGTGGCTACATAGAGGAACACAGCAACATGGGATTCATTTAATAAATTTCATTTTTAAAAATATTAAGGAATAACATGGCTCAACTATTTCTAATTCATATTCTGAAAAATGATAATTCTGTGTCCCTAAAGATACTGAAATAATGTTAATATTTGATATAACAGCCTGTTAAGACACTATGCTTGGCTGGAATTGATGCAATCACATTTCAAGGTAGGTTGGCAATCAGGTGATAAAATGTTTATAGACCTAAACACAGCAACACAAAAACAATTCTGACTCCCTTTTTTTTTCTCATGAGATTACCAAGAATTTGTTCTTGGGCCCATGAGACTTCTCTTTGTCACAGTTGCCTGTATTTATTTACCTGCCCGCTCCGATGCCTCTTTGAATTACTTTAAATAAATACCTCTGGCTTATATACAACAAAATCCCAATAGTATAGTGCTGTAAAATGTCATGGGCTTCCCAGGTGGCTCAGTGGGTGAAGAATCCACTTGCAATGCAGGAGACGCATGTTTGATCCCTGGGTCAGGAAGATCCCCTGAAGTAGGTCATAACTACCCACTCCAGTATTCTTGCTCAGAGAATCCCAAGGATGGAGGAGCCTGACAGGCTACAGCCCATGGAACTGCAAAAGAGTCAGGCACAACTGAAGCGGCTGAGGACTCACACAAGCATAACTTGTCCTGTGTGAGTAGAAGGATGAGATTTGGGGAGTTCAGGGAACTAAAACAGGATGGCCAGTATCCTAACAGCTTCCAATTGGAAGCAAAATCTCAGGTAGCATCCAGCAGCTAGTGTCTTGTGACTGTAGGGTACAAACCTGGATTTAGTTGCAGGTAACATTGGTTCTAACATCCCAGGTCAACTGGGGGAATTTGTGCACATTGCACAATACTGTTCAAGTTGATGGAATTCCCACAGGATCAGGTGACCCCATAGCCCACCTGGGTCTTTCCTCCAAAATAAGTGGAAAACAGAGATTCTTTTCAAATAAACAACAGAAGATATCCATTCTTCCAAAATAAGGAGAAACATTCAGTTTCCATGTATTTCCTGCAGAGAGTAAGGTGGTCACTGTGTCACTGGGCTTTGCTGTTGCTGCTGCCAAATTGCTTCACTTTAGTATCGTGTTAAAGGGAGCTGGGAGTTTCAGTTGTAGGCTTGAAAACTAACTGAAAATACTTGAAGTTCTCTGTACTGGATGACCTCACAGGCTTTCTATCTGTACCTCCATGGACATGGCTCCTTAGAAATTGCCAATGCCTTGGAAAGACTTCAGACCACATCTTTTCAATGACAGCCTGAGTTTATAAGACCTCCCTGTGACAGCGGCCAAGTGATCTGGCCAGGATTTTTGTTCCATGCCTGCCTGAACTCATTCTTTGCTGATAAAGTCAAACCTATTCCAATGGCCAATCTTTGCACCCTAAAATTCCACAGGGAATTCCATAAGCTCAGTCCAGCTCTCACTCAATCCTAGTCTATGTGAAGCCTCTACATGAAATCCTGGCTGTAGCAGCCAGCACTTGTTTATCTCCCACTTCTCTTTCCAGAAAATTGACCCCCACTCCCAACTACTTCAGCAAGGTTATCTAGTTTCATTCTGAGGTTAAGTATACTCAAACTAGAAAGAGATCTTTTTCTCCCTCTGTTTATTAAATGAAAAGTTTTGGAGTCTACAGAATTGCTCTGGGGAGACCCTTTGTTATAACCCTTCCCTCATGATGTGTCTTTTCTGCAACACACAGCACAGGGCAAGATGCTGAAAGGGAACTGTGACTTGATGTTACAAGACTTAGTTTTAACTCTGTAATCAATTACCTATTTGCATTTGGGCAACTCTTTAGATTCTTTGTGAGTCGTGTCTTCCTTATATCAACCTGAAGGGGACCGTCTATGTACCATGTGGGCAGGATGTATTAATATAAGAGAGTTTGGAAAAATATTTAAATGGCTGCGAGTGCCTGCCAGTATAGAGTAGTTTTCCACTTACAGAACAGTCATTACTTTTCATTTTGCCCTTCCTTTTTCCTCTTCCTCTATTTTTGCTCTTGTGTCTCATCTGTTTATTCAACTGGCTTGAGTTAGTGATTCCAACCATGTGTCAACGTACTATGACAGGCACTGGGGTTTTCAAGATTAATAACACAGGTGTCTATCTTTAAATAGTTTATAATCCCATAGGAGAGACACAGCAAACCTAAGATGACTCTTTGAAAACCCGAACAAAGACATCTTGGGCTTTCATCATCTAAGAAGACTTCCTGGATAAGGTAATATTTCAAATGAGGGTTGAAGGAAAAGATGCAGGAGATGACAAGTTGAAGAAGTGGGAAAGCATAACTTCATTTAAAGAGAGGAGTATGTACAAATGCTCGGGGATAAATTAGCATTAAATATTTGGGAATTCAAATCAGCTTGATATTGCAGCCACACAGTGTGAATGGTGGAGGGAGTGGGCAGAGCGTGAGGCTAGCATGATGGTCAGACCCTTTCAGCTCAGGCAAAAGATCTCAGTCTTTACCCAAGGTGTGAGCAAAAGATGAACCTTTGCTGTTGTGTTTAAAGAGATCCCATCTTGTTATGAATGAGTACAGATGTGTGGGGACCAACTGCGATGTGATAGGTTCCCTTTTGAGATCATCCAGGTTTGAGGCCTCCTCCCTTCCTGTAGGGGCTTCCCTGGTGGCTCAGATGGTAAGGAATTTACCTGCAATGCAGGAGACCTGTGTTCGATCCCTGGGTTGGGAAGATCCCCTGGAGAAAGAAATGGCAGCCCACTCCAGTACTCTTGCCTGGAGAATCTCATGGGCAGAGGAGCCTAGTGGGCTACAGTCCATGGGGTTGCAAAGAGTCAGACACAACTGAGTGACTAAGCATATACACACACACACACACACACCCTCTTATGTGGGGCTTCCCAAGTGGTGCTAGTGGTAAAGAACCCACCTGTCAATGCAGGAGATGCAAGAGACCTGGGTTCAATCCCTGGGTTGGGAAGATCCCCCGGAGAAGGAGATGGCACCCCACTCCAGTATTCTTCCCTGGAAAATTCCACGGGCAGAGGAGTCTGATCGGCTACAGTCCATGAGGCTGCAAAGAGTTGAACACAGCTGAGTGAATGAGCATCCCTCCTAATAAATTAACTGGTTGGGTGATGTCCTTCAAAATGATTTAAGTTTTATTTCATTGCAAAAGCTGAGTAATTAGAGTTGCTAACTGAAATGAGTGATTTAATTAAAACGCAGGGGAGGAAATGAACCTCACACTCTAAAAACACAAGCACAATGACCATTGCATTGGACTTGGCAGGGTGTTGGCAGTTATTATGTCCTGAACCAAATAGATATGGTGGCTGACTTAACACTACCTGGCATTTATTTTAAGAGAACTGAAGTGAAGTGAAGTCGCCCAGTTGCGTCTGACTCTTTGCGACCTCATGGACTGTAGCCTACCAGGTTCCTATCCATGGGACTTTCCAGGCAAGAATACTGGAGTGGGTTGCCATTTCCTTCTCCAGGAGATCTTCCCGACCCAGGGACTGAACCCAGGTCTCCCACATGGTAGGCATTGTAGGCAGACACTTTACCATCTGAGCCACCAGGGAAGATCTGGAGGAGGTTTGAAAAAAAAATTATAATGACTTTCTTGATCACATGTAAAGACACAATAATTTTTACTTTACAAAATATTTAATTCTCCTAAATAGTTTCAAAATAATATATAGTCATTGTAGTGAAAAATGTGCTCCCCCCCCAAGGTGGTTACTATGGTTAGATATTAATCATCATGAAGATTGAACCATTGCATTCCTTTGGTCAATTTATTGGTGCTACTGTATCTGTTTCTAGACTCTCCATATTTCTAATGGTAAACATTAATTTATGGAAGCTAGATACATCTAAGGAGAAGGCAATGGCACCCCACTCCAGCACTCTTGCCTGGAAAATCCCATGGACGGAGGAGCCTGGTAGGCTGCAGTCCACGGGGTCGCACAGAGTCGGACACGACTGAAGCGACTTAGCAGCAGCAGCAGCAGCAGCAGCAGCAGATACATCTAAATTCAAGTAAATCAGTTAACACTAGAAAGTTTTCAAGGGGGAATGTTTCTATTGTCTCTACTGTTGTTCTTGAAAGCTTATGATTTTTATTAAAATTTGCAAATCCCTTTAACTTGTAAGCAGTATCAATAGTATTTTATTAACACAGGCAATAAGGGTTCATTATGTATTCTGTACTTACAGATATTTTGTTTTCTATCTCCTTTTTCTCCCTCCCCCTCCTCTACCTTCTTTTCCTCCTTCTGTCGCTATTCACTGCAAGTAATCTTTTTTTTTCCCCCATGCAGTCTTTGGCACTGATTTTGTCAAGCCTTCAGAAATCATTTCAAAGTCTCTTCTTGATTATTTTTGGATAGAGTTTCACCCCAAGGGAATTAATTTCCTGACCTTTCCTGGCTCCTAATAACTAACACACCCACTTTAACCACATCTATCCAATTACAATTTATCCATAAACTTTGGAAATAAGTTAAAATTACTTAAAAATATTTGTCTTCCATTTACATGGGGATAGCAACCTCGGTTCATTTCCTGGTATTTCCTTTTTCAGGTTAAACCGAACAGTTTCTGTGCCTCATGCTCAAGGAAACCGCAATAGATAACTTCATGAATTTTCTAACTGGATGTCCATGTGGAGAAATATATCTATTGTTCATTTGAGGCCAGTATACTTG
Organism: Aepyceros melampus; assembly: GCA_006408695.1. Classification (NCBI taxonomy): domain Eukaryota; kingdom Metazoa; phylum Chordata; class Mammalia; order Artiodactyla; family Bovidae; genus Aepyceros; species Aepyceros melampus. The sequence goes on from SJXQ01001104.1 coordinate 41,006, forward strand.
TCATTAGAAGACTCTTACTTCTTAGTAAAGCAATAAGCAATTAGTAATAACATTAAGGGCTTCCAGATGGTTGCGTGGTAAAGAATTTGCAATGCAGGAGACTCAGGTTTGATCCCTGGGTCAGAAGTTACCCTAAAGGAAGAAATGGCAACCCACTCCAGTATTCTTGCCTGGAAAATCCCACTGACAGAGGAGCCTGGCAGGCTATACTCCATGGAGTTGCAAAGAGTTGAACTCGGACACTACTGAGTAATGAGCACACACCACACACACGCACACAATAACAGTAAGTCCCAAGGTCTTTTTTATTTTTGGTTTTTAATAACAAGCATTTCTTACCATACTCTTCTGATTGAAACTATATTCAGTGCTCTGCAATTTATATTTTAGCCTTTATAATGTTAGCAAAAAATTAATATATGCATGAAGAGTTGCAGTGAACATAATTACAGTGGCAAAGTGATAAACACATAGCTATTTTGCCTGGTAATATTATGTGTTTAACAGGTTTATTTGTTCAACAGTTCTAACTTTAATTATATTTTGCCATTTGGGATTTTTAGACATAAACAATCATAGCTCTTCTCTGGCTATTAGTCTAAGAAGATTGCATTCATTATAAAAATAATCTGTATTTGTTTATTTAATTGTTTTTCTTAATGCTGCGCAAGTAAACTAAAAAATGATAATTTTCTTTGCTGCTGGCGTTATGTGACTCATTTGGATGCTAGATAAATTATTGCCTATTTCTATGCATAGCATCGAAGATACTAAACAGAGTTATGGCCCAGGCATGTTGGATCATGGGAACAGTGCTGAGTTCTCTCACACAAGCTTGGAGTTAGGCATTAGCCCTCAGGACCCTGGTTCCAGATCACTCCGAGAATCTCAAATGCTTTGGGAAGAAGTACAACAAAAAATAAATGGGCCACAAGGACTGAAGCTGACGTTTGAATGCATAAGGGCCAGATTTTCTAACAGCCAGAACTGGCCCTTTTGTGTTCAACTACAGCAAAATTTTCCCTCTCAAATTCTGTCCTTCAGACAGTGAAGAGAAGATATGGGTAATCCCCAAGGATGGGAGTTTATAAGAATGTGATAAACTCATGTGGCATCAGGGACCCTTTGAGAAACGTACTGACAAATCTTTTGCAAATTGCCTTCTATAGGAGGACCTCAATACATTGGAGCTTCCCTGGTGGCTCAGATGGTAAAGAATCTGCCTGCAATGCAAGAGACCCAGGTTCAGTCCCTGGGTCTGGAAGATCCCCTGAAGAAGGGAATGGCAACCCACTCCAGTATTCTTACCTGGGGAATTCCATGGACAGAGGAGCCTGGCGGGCTACAGTCCATGGGATTCCCCAAAAGTTTCGCTTTAATTATATTGGTGCTTAGACAGAAGGCAAGGAAGGCTTCAAGACCAACAGCTTTCTTACCCGTGTCCTATTTCCAGATGCCTTTTCAGGAATTGACCTCTGAGGGGCTCTTTTAGCTAAGCCAAATTATTTCTGCACTGCATTTTTTTTTTAATAAAAGCAGATTGTTTTCCCCCATATCTGGCCTCAAGACACATTTTATTTGGCTTACACATGTTGATGTTGGAGGTATAACTTACACATAGTCAAGTGCACAGATCATAGGTGCACAATGTGATGAATTATACTTAAGTGCATTCTCATGTAACCCCCTCTCAGATCTGTGGGACCCCAGAAGGCTCGTTCATTCCCCGCCTTCCCCTTCCCAGAGGCTAACTTGCTTAGAGATGTTTATTTATGTTTTTTGATTAAAAACAGATTTAAGGTTAAAAAAATAATGACAACTGTCTGATAAGATACGGTTATTAATTTTTATTATTTTGGGATCAAAGTATTTGAGTACAACTGTTCATCCCTGATAAACAGAACTATAAAGCATAGTGTCATAAGAGAGACAAAAGTCCTTCCTTATTCAACCATTAAACAAACATTCATTGCAACACATAAAATGTGTTAGTTTCTGGAAACAGAAAGATTAAAAAACAAGAACAAAAAAACACACCGCAGACGCTGCCCTGACATGGCTTGTGGTTGTGTCCCTTTGGGCTATTATTTTTAACTGTGGTTGCAAATGTGTGTTTGTGTGTTTGTATACACATCTTCACATACAGCTTTTGTTTGTTTCCCTGGTTTTTCTCATACATAAACTAAAAGAAGAGACCAGATGATGTGATCATCATGCTGAAAGAACCAGATGGGTGGCCTTAATATCCTCTCTCCCACTCAGGCATGAGGTTAAAAGCATCCTACAAAGGCCACCAGGTGAGGCAGCCTGTTCTGCACCTGGCAGATTTACTCCGGTCTCTTTGGTTGGCATTGTGTTGCCTTGGACTGGCTTCTGACTTTTCCCCCAAGCTCTTCAGTGTAGTGCTTCTTTTGGACCACTTGCTAGGTTCTTGTTAACCCCTCTCCTCGAAGGGGCTTTCATGTTCTCTTGCTCCAGGCTCAGAAACCCACGGACCGTCTCCCCAGACAACTCTGGCTGCTAGCATTCTTTTCTGGGTTGTACCCTACCACTACTTAAACAAAAGCAGAGTTCTGATTGCAGGCTCTTTGTGTAAGGAATGAGATTCTCTTGTCCTCAATATGTATCGTTACAATCAATTTTCCAGTTTCCTTGTTTCCACTGGAAAATACAACTTTTTCCTTGGAAATTCTCTTTCTTTGGAAATCTTAAAATTCTCCCCGAGATTTTCTATATACTTTACCAGGTAAATAGGTTATAATTTCTTTTTCTTCAATAAGTTTTCCTTATACCCTTGAATTACGGTGCCTTGTAGTGGAACTCCTGTTTTTAAGGACATAGATATTTACTGTGATCAAATACTTAAACAAAAGCAGAGTTCTGATTGCAGGCTCTTTGTGTAAGTAATGAGATTCTCTTGTCCTCAATATGTATCGTTACAATCAATTTTCCAGTTTCCTTGTTTCCACTGGAAAATACAACTTTTTCCTTGGAAATTATCTTTCTTTGGAAATCTTAAAATTCTCCCCGAGATTTTCTATATACTTTACCAGGTAAATAGGTTATAATTTCTTTTTCTTAAATAAGTTTTCCTTATACCCTTGAATTACGGTGCCTTGTAGTGGAACTCCTGTTTTTAAGGACATAGATATTTACTGTGATCAATAATCTCTAATTACTGACACATACATGCCTGTACTCATAATTCATAATATGTTTATATTTTTTGCAACTGTTGTTTATCATTAATTATTATTACAACCTTTAAAGTGAAGATAGGAACCCACCACGAACTTGTTCTCCTTCACAAATTTAGCTTCAGTTTGAAAGGAAATGTAACTGATGAAGCAGTGTCTGTGTATTATGAATTATAGGAATGTGCATGCATTATAAGGAATGGGTCGGTAAAATACCACGGGGCTTTACATATATATGTATGTATTCTGACAGAGAAGGAAAAATACCACTCTCCTGACATCAGTGTTTAATCTGCCATAGTTTTGTTTTTCTCTTTTTTGTTGGTTCCAGTTTGAAATATTTGGTTCTGTGTTTTGTAGCTGTCTGCAATTAGAGGGTGTTTATTTATAAAACGGAGGAAATTGAAGCTTACTCTATATACACTCAAGAATACGGTGCCCTTTCAGTTAAACAGAAGTAGGGTAATCCAATAAAAACAATGGATTTTTTCCCCTCGGTCTTGAGCTTTTTCTGAAGTTTGGGGATATGATCTACTTTTACCTGTGACACAAATCTTGAATATTTTGACACTCTGGAGGATACATTGCAGTTGAACACACAAAATGATGACTGCCTTCTTGGGAACACTCTGTCTTGGTCAGTAACGTCGTAACACACTTCTACATTTTGGAAGATGCCTGATCTGGGTGGGGTACACAAAAAATACCACCCTAATCATTTACCATCTCACTGTTGAGCTTTTTTTTGACAATATGTATGCTGTGAGGAACAGAATAGAATTACAAACTTAGCAAAATGATTCTTTGGGAAAATTCAGTTTTGGTGAAAAGTCTCTTGTTGCTTAATTTTGTAAAGTACTATTCGCTTGTGTGATTGCTTCTGGCATGGGGTTTAGTATTCTGTAAACTATAACATAGCTGGAAATATTGCCTTCATGTGTCCTCAAAATCTTCTTTTAGAAGCTGGCTGTCTTTTTCTCAGAAATGTATTTTGGATCTAATAGTTTCAAGTTGCTGTTAGATACACAAAATAAACTGGTCTGTGACATTATGGTCATATTATGAGGTCTCCCATAAATTATATGGTCTCCTATATAATTTAATTGTTTGAGCAGTTATTTCTCATTTGTTTTGCAAATTTGTAACTTCTTTATAATTTTCATTCTTTTCAATGCTTGGCTACACCAGAGTTTATTATCTGAGAAGAAGCTGATATTTTCCTATGACATTTGCTCCAGTAAAATAAGAATGTTGCTCAGTATTCTCCTCCTGTATATGTATGTGCTTACCTTTTTCAGTACAGTAGAGTCTTTCCTTAAAAATTTTAACCAGAGCTCTCCTGACATATTGGTATGTGACAATATAGGCAGCTTAGACTGTTTTTCTTTTAAAGTCAGTATGGCATTTTAAAATATAAACAAATGTGGATAATTAACATTTTTCTTTAAAATTCAAAATTAGTAAGAGTGTAAAACTGTGATAATTTCTCCTGAAGTTATTCTTTGACATTATTGACACCTTTTATAAAATGTAAAGCAAGTTTATCTTGCCTGTTACACTCTACAGTCTGTGAATTATCATGAAAGCCATCATTAGACCTAGGATTAGCTATAAGATGGATGAAGGGCTGTGCACTTGGATCACCTTTGGCCACCAAACATTGAATTAAAAATAAAGAGAGGCAGTGAAGAGATAGCTTCCTAATTTTGTACTCAGTTGGCACTTGTAGGTGAAAACTGCAACATGCACACGAGTATAAATAATGAAACATAAATCCGTAAAACTGAGAAAAGGTCTTTACAGAAAGCAATCACACATCATCATTTTTTCTGCCTTGCAAGGTCCAACATTATAATGAGTGTATTTCTGGGTAAAGCAAGCATGAAAAGACTGTATTACAAATTCCATAAAAGGCTGCAAAGTGTATGAAATTCGTGACCAATAACAACTAACCAAAAATCTTTAGTTTTGTGCCTGGATAATCTTTAGCATTTTAGCTAAATGCAGCTTAGTTAGCACTAAGTGGTTTTGCATGTCCTGGTTAAAATTAGAAGCTGCATGAAAGCTACTTGAGTGGGTTCTTACAAAATAATAGAAAGAATAGTCCTTCTCATTGATAACCAGCTGATATTGTAAGCAGAAAACTTATATTTATACTATCAAAACTAAAAGTAATATCCAATGAGTTTGTGCTGGATGAAATGGATATAGTTGACAGACTTCAAAGTTTGGTCTAAACGGGGAGTAAGGATATATCCATCAGAATAAAGAGCCCAAGTCATGTTCATGAATAAAGTGAAGTTTGTTGGATTGTTCGTGTGAAGACCTTATGTCAAGTTAACAAAGAAAATCTGGCTATGCCCAGAATCTAGCAGATCTTAATAATATAGTTATTATTCAGTTCAGTTCAGTTCAGTCCCTCAGTCGTGTCCGACTTTTTGCGACCCCATGAATTGCAGCACGCCAGGCCTCCCTGTCCATCACCAACTCCCGGAGTTCACTCAGACTCACATCCATTGAGTCCGTGATGCCATCCAGCCATCTCATCCTCGGTCGTCCCCTTCTCCTCCTGCCCCCAATCCCTCCCAGCATCAGAGTCTTTTCCAGCGAGTCAACTCTTCGCATGAGGTGGCCAAAGTATTAGAGTTTCAGCTTTAGCATCATTCCTTCCAAAGAAATCCCAGGGTTGATCTCCTTCAGAATGGACTGGTTGGATCTCCTTGCAGTCCAAGGGACTCTCAAGAGTCTTCTCCAACACCACAGTTCAAAAGCATCAATTCTTCGGTGCTCAGCCTTCTTCACAGTCCAACTCTCAATGTTATATATTTATTCATACATTGTATCTTAAACACAATGACCAGTTTCATTATCCTCAGATAAAATAATTAATCCACTATTTGGATTTTGAGGAAGCAACAGTCATTGTCCAGAACTAAATAAAGATTTCAAAAATTATAAGCAGATCCTACCAAACATAATCCCTGGAACAAACTCAAAAGCATATATATACTTCATGACTTATTCTGGGCACCTAAGGTTCAAAAAATTAGCACAGATGTATATTGTAGAATGAATACACCCTGTCATAGAAATTACTGGAGATTTTTAAAGTAATAAGATAATAAAATTTTCAGATATTTATACTTTTTAAAAAGATCAACTGTTGCTGAAGGAACAGTTTTCAATTATTTCTGTGACTGCTTGAAAAATTCAGTTCAGTTCAGTTACTCAGTCGTGTCCAACTCTTTGTGACCACATGGACTGAAGCACACCAGACTTCCCTGTCCATCACCAACTCCCAGAGTTTGCTCAGACTCATGTGCATCGAGTCAGTGATGCCATCCAATCATCCCATCCTCTGTCGCCCGCTTCTCCTCCCACCTTCAATCTTTCCCAGCATCAGGGTCTTTTCCAATGAGTCAGTTCTTTGCATCAGGTGGCCAAAGAATTAGAGTTTCAGCTTCAGCATCATTCCTTCCAAAGAAATCCCAGGGCTGATCTCCTTCAGAATGGACTGGTTGGATCTCCTTGCAGTCCAAGGGACTCTCAAGAGTCTTCTGCAACACCACAGTTCAAAAGCATCAATTCTTCAGTGCTCAGCTTTCTTTACAGTCCAACTCTCACATCCATACATGACTACTGGAAAAACCATAGCTTTGACTTGAAAATTAACCTTTTTTTTTTTGCACTGACGCTTGATGTTTAAGCATTAATTTATTGGAGTAATGATGTGAAGTATACATAGCTTTCTTTTAAGAGAAATAATCAAGATATTTATATAGTAGATAAAAGGTAGATGACCTTCTGAATCTCCAAACAATCTAACATTCTTCTGTATTGTTTATAGGACTGGTGCTGAAAGATGCTAGAGGCAGTGGCTTGTGTCCATAGCAGTTGGTTTGTCCAGCTCCATTAAACATCCATTAAAAATGAGTTGTCATCTTGTTTAGGAAGCAGTCAGTGTCTATAGCAACACGCAGGAGATGCCATAGTCACAGAGTGTGTGCTCATGCCTCGTCGCTTCAGTCATATCCGACTCTTTGCGACCCTATGGACTATAGCCCACTAGGCTCCTCTGTCCATGGGATTCTCTGGGCAAGAATACTGGAGTGGGTTGCCATGCCCTCCTGCAGGGGATCTTTAAGATCCAGGGGTTGAACCTGCATCTCCTGTGTTGCAGGCGGATTCTTTACTGTTGTGCCACTGGGGAAGCCCAGTAAGAGTCTAATTAGGGGCAAACAGGATACTAAACCACTGTCTCCAAAATGCTGAATTTACACAGTGAAGGATGTTGGTGACAGAACAACCAAGTGGAAGTGGTCTCTGGAAATGAGTCTAAGCTTGAGTGCCGTTCATAGATCACAACCTTATTGTGGCGAAGGGGCTTGAGTAACTTAATCAAACCATGAGCCATGCTGTGCAGGGCCACCCAAGATGGACAAGTGACAGTGAAGAGTTCTGACAAAAGCGTGGTCTGCTGGAGGAGGGAATAGCAAACCACTCCAGTATTCTCCAGCTGTGAGAACCCCATGAACTGTATGAAAAAGCAAAAAGTTATGACACCAGATGATGAGCTCCCCAGATCAAAAGATGTCCAATACACTACTGGGGAAGAGTGGAGAGCAATTACTGACAGCTCCAGAAAGAATGGAGTGGCTGAGACAAAGCAGAAATGGTGTATGCTGTGGATGTGTCTGGTGGTGAAAGTAAAGTCCAGTGCTATAAAGAACAATATTGCATAGGAACCTGGAATGTTACGTCCATGAATCAAGGTAAACTGGATATGGTCAGGAAGGAGATGGCAAGAGTGAACATCAGCATCTTGGGAATCAGTGAACTAAGATGGATGGAAATGGGCAAATTTAATTCAGATGACCATTATATCTACTACTTTGGGCAAGAACTTTGTAGGTTCTGCAACTTAAGTCAAGGCACTTAGCCACTCTGAATCTTATTTTACTCTCTTTAAAACAGGAATAATAATGGTCTTGCCTCTTAGGGTTATTGTAAGAATAAAATGAAGTTATGCTTATAAATGTTTAGCTCCATGTCTTTTATAGAGTAAGAACTCAATAAATGGGAGCTATTATAGCTACCTATTATATTTGCTTACATAGACTATATAAAGCATTTATATATTTATTCAGAGATGTATATGTCCAAGGCTTAGCTCAGCATGATTTTATGTGATTAGTAAATGCCAGGACATCTTTTATGGAGGAATCAGCCAATAAATAACACCTAGTTGACCTTTGGGAAAATCTTATGAAAATAACACATGGCTGAACTTTAGGGAGTCTTAGCCAACCATTGTATATAAAATCATGCCATTAGGTATTAAGGGAAAAGGAATGCTGCTTGTATTGAATCTTAAAGTGTATCTTTGATACTCTACATACTAAAGGAGTCCCTATAGATGTGTGACGAAGTAAATGGTATAATAACACAGGGTCTGAGGAAGACATTTTGGGTATTGTTACTTGGTCAGCAGAATCTAGGAGAGTAAGGAGTAAAAATCTCAGATTATCTGACAAGTTTCCATAAAGATAATACAGACCATTATATATATAATGGACTTAATTTTCTTTTATTCATTACTTGGTCAGTGTAGGCACTTAGGTACTTGACTTATACAAATAATAGCCCTCTTACAGATACTATATACTGTGAGTTCCTTGGTATTTTTTCTGTATGATCCCAGAGGAAGTCATGAACTACTGCCAATTTTCTAAAGTTCTTTTATATTCATAAAGCACTAAGGTGGTTTTTTTTTAGAAACATATTAGGTATAATATGTAGATTTTGCCAAGCAGAGAACCAGAGAGGCAAAGGAATCACCCAGCTTTATGAAACAAGCCATTGTAAACCAGGACTTACACACTTTTGAACCATTACTTTCAATCTCACTCAGCTGTCATATAGACCATTTTGGACAAAATGGCGAATGCTTGTATTTATAGTCCAGAGCACAAGTCTTTCAAAATTAAAATTGAATTTGCTTTACCTATTTGTTTCTCAAAATTGCTTATTAAAGCAGCTTCTGATTATGACTAAGTTTGAAAATATGTAACTATTGAAGTAGGACCACCTGCTATTTTCACCCAACTTCGAACAGGAAATGTTGGCAAGAATATAAAGCTCTTCTTGGATATTTTCCCACTGGCTTCCAAAGAGAGTAGATAAGCAATGTATGAATACCCAGACATTTGGGGTTTTTTTAATCTTCACCAAATCCTTATACAAACTTTAAAAATCCCATCCACCGCTCATTTATCTACACAATATATTTGGAAACAATAAAGGAAAATCAGTGAGGCATTGAATTGGCAAGAGAGTGAAACCTGAATTCCATGTTTGGCTTTGAAAAGCACAGCTGTAGCTGTGCTGCAGTTACAATCCAGTGGGGAAAGAAAACCTGATAATAAGCCAGGAGAATATGTTGCATTTTGTGTCTGTGGAAATGGTGGGCATCAAGCGTGTGGACCAGAATCCCTAGCAAGATGTCGTTCTTCATCTCAAACTCAGTCACCTGAGCTGATGAAATGGATGCCCCACAGCATAAAAGAACTGCCACCCAAAATACACTTTAGATCCTCCACTTTAATGGTGGGGGTTTAGTCACTAAGTTGTGTCCAACTCTTGAGACCCCGTGGACTGTAGGCTGCCAGGCTCCTTTGTCAAGGGGATTCTCCAGGCAAGAATACTGGAGTAGGTTGCCATTCCCTTCTCCAGGGGATCTTCCCAACCCAGGGATTGAACCTGAGTCTCCTGCATTGCAGGCATATTCTTTACTGATTAAGCTACCTCCACTATAATGGGTACTTGCCAGTTCTCTTGGGGATGATGAGGAGGGCAGTAACAGCAAAAAAAAAAAAAAAAAAAATGTAAATAAAGTGACAGTGTAAAGTCTGTGGTAGGCATTGTTTTGAATTTTCACATATTCTGAGAGCGAGACTGAGAGGGAAAGAGGGGGGGCACTGAAGCTTGGTGTTCAATGCTAATGTATTTATCTATTTACACCATCCCTCTGTTCATTAGATGAAGTACAAATTATTTTAGGTGCCTAAATATCATGACTTCCCTGGTGGCTCAGACGGTAAAGCATCTGTCTGCAATGTGGGAGACCTGGGTTCGATCCCTGGGTCGGGAGGATCCCTGGAGAAGGAAATGGCAACCCACCCCAGTACTCTTGCCTAGAAAATCCCATGGACGGAGGAGCCTGGTGTCCATGGGGTTGCAAAGAGTCGGACATGACTGAGCGACTTCACTTCACTAAATATCATAAATAAAGAGGAGATTCTGTAGCCTTGGATTGTGCTTCACTCAAAGGCAATGGGCTAGACTTGTTCTAAACTACATAGACTAGAGTTTCTGTTTTGTGTTTCAAATCCTAGAATTCTGTCTACCAAAAAAAAAACTATGTTTCTTAAGTTAAACATATGATGATCTCTTGAGTGTTTAGATATAAAATGTTTTTTATTGCCAATTGTGTTTGTTGATTGTCAGCTAGGTACAATGCTCTCCCTTCATTCTATCTTTCTGGTAAAAATGCCACATCAGTCTTACAATAAACACTGAAATATTATTATTTACAGATTGGTGTGCATTGCCATTTCCTTCTCCAGGGGATCGTCCCAACACAAGGATCAAACCTAGGTCTCCTGCATGGCAGGAAGATTCTTTACCATCTGAGCCACCAAGTAAGCCTAGAATAGATATTGACATGCTTGGTTGTTTGTTATTGACCTAATTCTGAAAGAACAAATTCTGTTTATTTTATTCCATATTTTAAAATGTGTTTTTATTGAAATATAGTTGATTTACATATTCCATATTTTTAACTTTACTACAGTTAACTTATATTACCTACAGCATAACTTTTTTGGGGTATGTTCTTCAATTGTATATATTATGTCACTTTTCTGAACTCAGGTGTACATATGAGACAGAGAACTCTAAGAAACTCTTTGAATTGCTTTAGAGTGGAATGAATAATGGTAACATCCTTAAATGTAACACATTTTTTAAGTATTAGTAAAGCAATATACCCATTGATAATTTTTAAGAGTGAGAATGACTGTAATGATATCTGTAGCTTTTTGCTTTCTTATACACCTCTAGTAAATGGAATTCTCTTAGTTTTATAGAGAAAATAATATATTTAATTAATTTATTTAACATTTATTAAGAAATGACAGTGCCAGTTTGTGAAAAAGAGGGTTCATGATTTTCATGGCAATTGCATCCCAGTGGGAAAGGAAAAATATCACAGGTACAGTAATTTCATATCCAGATAAGCCCATGCAGGAAGTCAAACAGGATACTGTGTTGGAGTTTGACTGGTTGGTAGGGAAAACTTTCGGAAACAGCAATGTGAGAGAAGTCCTCTTGGAGGTATTGCATTTAAACTGAGACTTGAGTGACGAGGAGGAGCTGACATCCAAAGACATGAGGAATTAACACAGTGGGATCTGAGACTGGAATGTGCTTCACGGATATGAAAAGCAGAAGCATTTTAATAAAACACCTTTCCCAGAGCGAGAGTTCATCTGTGAATCACAGTGGCACCTTTTCTCTACTTATGTGATTAAATTCTGACTTACTGGAGTCCTAGAGAAAGAGTTTGTGGAACTAACAGGCATTCAGCCTAACTTTTAGACAAGACCATCTCAGACTCTAGGTGCTCTTCCATTTCATGAGATCACTGTGGTAGGCGCTGTGGGTGTGAATCCCCAAACCTCTATCTCTTCTTCTGCGGTACATCATTGATCTGAAATCTCTGTCCTCTGCAGTTAGGCATTGTGTGTGTGTGTGTGTGTGTGTGTGTGTGCTCAGTCGTGTCCAACTCTCTGTGACCCCATGGACTGTAATCCACCAAGCTCCTCTGTCCATGGGATTTTCCAGGCAAGAATACTGGAGTGAGTTGCCATTTCCTACTCCAAGGGATCTTCCCAACCCCGGGATCAAACTGCATGTCCTGTGTCTCCTACATTGGCAGGCAGATTCTTTACCACTGAGCCACAGTTAGGTATTGCCGTGTGACTAATTAACTGTAACGAAAAGGATGTGAGAAGAAGTGATGAATGCCCACACACCCACACAGAACCCTCTCTCTTCTTTCCCCATGTGCTGGCAGAATGCCTAGAACTTCAAGAACCCGAAAGAGGGTGAATTCACAAAATAGACAGTGCCTGGATCGCTATATAGCCACATGCAAGGTGATCTGCTGTTGAGGAATACTTGTTTTGGACTAATCCTGACAAAATAATCAACTCCCTCCCTTTGTTAAATCACTATCTGTTAAAGCAGCAGATGTTGCACTAACTAAACCATTATACATACTACGGCTTCTATGTGTACGCTGTCTGCTTTCTCTCTCCTTGTCTTGCTACATATCTTACCATATAGCCTCCAAAGTACTTTCTGCTGCCCAAATATCTCTGTATCTCCCTAATTCAGAATAAGTGAGCTGCAGATTTCAGAGGCAGAGGTGCTACAGACCTAAAAGCTGTGAGTCACAGGCGTGTCCATCGCCCTAGGGTATTAGAAGACAGCAGGGACCTAGACACTGACTTAATTTATCCTTTGGACCGACTTCTAGCAAAGCTTCCAGAAGCCCAAGTGCCAGGCTTTTTCCTAATTTAGGGACTTAAGGTGTGCCTAATTTAGCACATTGAGAATGAGAGAGAAAGCAAGGTACATCTTGCTCAAATCAAAACCTCCCTGATATAAAATATGAGTCTAATTTCAAAAGTCATACTTTAATGCCTTTTTTGATATATGTACTTGTCTCTCTTTCACACGAGGCTCTCTCCTTTGTTTCTTGTGTCCTTCCATCTGTCTTCAAGTGACATGTGATTTAATGCTTACTGCAAGGCATCACGGCTTCCGTGGACAATGGTGGGAAATTACACGAGAGTGGTAATAAGCTATTTTCCAGAACCAAACAAGGGGATAGAGAGACTTAAAGTTCAACTGCAGACACATGAGTGAAGCAGGAGACGAGCTTCTTCTTCCTGACTGTTTTGTATCACACGGAGAAGGAAAGATGTTTCTTCTTTGGAGACCTTTGATTCTCATCTCCTGGTTTGGAGTTCTGAAGGACATTAGAGATACCACGTTCAAGTTATGACTCTTCAATGCATATGTTAAAAAAAATGGGGCTGAGAACATCAGGGGCAAAGCATGGACTTTGAAGCCAAACTGGTCAGTGTTGGAAACTTGGCTCTGCCACCTTCTATTTCCACGTTCAATCTTCTACTTTGGAAAGCAATTTGGCTATCTTAAAAAAGTTTAAGATACACATGCCAGGTAACTATCATTCTACTTCTACGTGTTCTCCCTCTCGACACACTGCTACATGTTAACAGGAAATCATAGAAAGAAGGCCATTGCACTGCTCTTTGTCATAGCAAACATAGAAATTTTATTTTTCAATTTTTTTTAAGATTTTTTAAGTGGGCCATTTTTTAAAAAAATATTGATTGAATCTGTTACAACGTTGCTTCTGTGTTATATTTTGGTTTTTTGGCCATGAGGCATGTGGTAATCTTAGCTTCTTGACCAGGGAGTGAAACTGCAGCCCCTGCATTGCAACCACTGGATCACTAGGGAAAGACAAAAAACAAAATTTTTTAAAAAAGACAAGTCTATACAAAAAAAAAAAAAAAAAAAAAATTGGATAGAATCAAATATGTAAATATCAAATATCATCATGTTTAAATCTTAAAAACATAACATTGAATAATAAAAGCTAATTATAAAAAGATTTTAGAAGGTACCAAATGTATATAAACTGAAAGACTCAAAATCATGTGGCTAGAGAAAGAGGTAGATAAATAGATTGACAGATAGACTGAAAGATAATCTAAGAGCACAGAAGTGTGGATGCAATGCCAAGTAGTAAGACACAAGATAATAGTTATATCCAGGGAACAAGCAATAGTAAAAGGTCAGTGGTAAGGATTTAGCTAATTTGGTAATGTTTGATATTTTTAAGCAACTGTGCTGTTGGAGCAGAGAAGGCAATGGCACCCCACTCCAGTACTCTTGCCTGGAAAATCCCATGGGTGGAGGAGCCTGCTAGGCTGCAGTCCATGGGTCGCTAAGAGTCGGACACAACTGAGCGACTTCACTTTCACTTTTCACTTTCATGCATTGGAGAAGGAAATGGCAACCCACTCCAGTGTTCTTGCCTGGAGAATCCCAGGGACGGGGGAGCCTGGTGGGCTGCCGTCTATGGGGTCGCACAGAGTTGGACACGACTGAAGCAACTTAGCAGCAGCAGCAGCAGCAGCAGTGGTGTTGGAGAAGACTCTTGAGAGTCCCATGGACTGCAAAGAGATCCAACCAGTCCATCCTAAAGGAGACCAGTCCTGGGTGTTCATTGGAAGGACTGATGCTGAAGCTGAAACTCCAACACTTTGGCCACCTCATGTGAAGAGTTGACTCATTGGAAAAGACCCTGATGCTGGGAGGGATTGAGGGCAGGAGGAGAAGGGGACGACCGAGGATGAGATGGCTGGATGGTGTCACTGACTCCATGGGCCTGAGTCTGAGTGAACTCCGGGAGTTAGTGATGGACAGGGAGGCCTGGCATGCTGCGATTCATGGGGTCGCAAAGAGTAGGACATGACTGAGCAACTGAACTGAACTGAAGCAACCTAAGGCAAATAAGCAAAATATGCTAACATCTATTTAATCTCAATGTTAGGTACTTAAATATCAGTTACTTGACACTTATGTACTTCATATATTTAAATGGGCTTCCCTGGTGGCTCAAATGGTAAAGCGTCTGCCTACAATGCGGGAGACCCGGGTTCGATCCCTGGGTCAGGAAAATCCTCTGGAGAAGGAAATGGCAACCCATTCTAGTACTCTTGCTTGGAAAATCCCATGGATGGAGGAGCCTGGTAGGCTAGTCTATGGGGACATATTTAATAATGTTAATTTTGAAAAACAGGAATGAAAGCAAGCCAGAAAGAGGTGATTTACTGGCAGAAATTTTGTAAGGTATAAACATGTACCCTCCTGTGGCAGCTTTGTTTTATCTTTCAGTCTCCCAAAGCAGCAGTCTGGAGAATGAAATCTTCCTCAGTGAGGGCTGAATGGGGACGGAGGAGGTGACAGGTCTTCTGGGTGACAGGCTGAGGGGCGGGGCAGACGAGTCTCAAACCAGGCTTCTTAGTTGTGTGTGCACCCCAGGGTCAGGACAGCTGGGATGTTGCTGGGATTTTTAACAGAAGGTAGCTTGGCAATCGGAGAAGGCGATGGCACCCGACTCCAGTACTCTTGCCTGGTAAATCCCATGGACGGAGGAGCCTGGTGGGCTGCAGTCCATGGGGTCGCCAAGAGTCAGACATGACTGAGCGACTTCACTTTCACTTTTCACTTTCATGCATTGGAGAAGGAAATGGCAACCCACTCCAGTATTCTTGCCTGGAGAATCCCGGGTACGGGGGAGCCTGGTGGGCTGCCGTCTATGGGGTCACACAGAGTCGAACACAACTGAAGTGACTAGCAGCAGCAGCAGCAGCAGCAGCAGCAGCAGCAGCTTGGCAGTATTGTAAAGGCAGTTCTCTCAAGTTGGTAAAGATATTCAGGAGTACTCACACCTGGCTGCTCAGGTCTGTATCTTAGCTTGCGAAGGTTAGCAGGATGGGCAAGGATAGCCTGTCTCCTCACACCCTTGACAGCTTGGAAAAACATGCCAAGTGTGGCCGTCTGTGTTTTCTTCAGCCACCACAGAGTCTTGACACAAATGAAAGACTTTTCTTCTCCTCAGCAATTACTCGGGGAAAAAAAAAAAAAACCTATTCAAAATGATTAAATTCCCAAATAATTTCCAGACTATTGGTGAACTTGGGTCCTAGTTGTCTTTTTTCTTTCTTTCTAAACTTTTATTGTTTCCATTGTTCACTCCCATTTCCAAGTGGCAATCAGAAATTTTGTCTGGTTCATAGAACAACTGAACAATTCCTTCTTAAATACCTGAAGTAACATTTCTATCTCTGCCACTGTCTGTCAAATATATATTTATTTTTATATTTGGCTGTACCGGGTCTTAGTTGTGGCCTGTGGGATCTCATTTCCTGATCAGGGATTGAACCCAGGCCCCCTGCATTGGGAGCATAGAGTCTTAGCCACTGGACCACCAGGGAAGATCCAGCAATACCTTTGAATTAACGGAAACTTTCTTGTCCCATCTATAAAATAGATTATAAAAACAGTTGTTCTCAATGAAGATTCAGCAAAATTACTTACTTCTAGGTAGAGAAATTAATATGTCTATTATTATTAATTATGAGGGTAATTATAACAGTAAGTCTTAGAAATGATCATGATCCTAAAGGCAAAGAATACTGCAACCAAAGAAGTTGGCCTGTGTTCTGGAGTATGAGGAGATATTTTGATAGGCAAAGCAATTTGCTCTTGATAAACGAACATTGAACATTCTGGAAAATATTTTTTAAAGCATCTGGAAAGATTGAGTCCAAAGAAAATCAGCAAAGTCATGGTGGAATATGGTCCCTGGAACCAGCCCAGGCTGAAATGTTGTTTTGGAATTTATTTACAAAACAGTCTTGAGCAATTTACTCTTACTTCATTACTCTGTACCTTAGTTTCCTCATCAGGTTGTTGGGAGGTTAATAAATGAAGTGATGTATGAAATCCTTAGAATAGTGCCTGGAACATGCATTTTGTGGAGATTTTATCAGTAATGTGAGTATTGCAGTGAAGGTCCTTGGTGGATTCCATTAAAGTCCACAATCAGTTGAGTTTAAGTAAGGGAGAGCTAATCATAGATAATATGAATGGCCCGATCCCATTAGTTGAAAGCTTCAAAAGCAGAACTAAGCCTCCCTGAAAAAAAGGAAATTCCTCCTGTGGAACTTCAGCTTTTGCTTGTGCCCAGTATTCTGACAGCAGGCATTATGGATTTCAGACTTGCCTCACCAGATCCTACAATTCCATAAGCAAGAAATCTCTTAATATCTATCTCATGCTGGTTCTGCTTCTCTCATTGAACCCTAACTAGTACCCATACATAGCACTGTAAAATAAAGCATGAAAAAAAAAGCACAACTGTTTTGTTAGGGAATTAGCTATGTTGACAGAAGAGAGGAGAACAAAGTTTGCTTGGAAAATTCAGGACCAGGGAAGAACACTGAAAGTATTTGAAGGAAAAGTAGTTCCTGGACACTGAGAAGAAGCCAGTGACCAGGTCCCTGCCTTCTTGTCCTGTCACAAGACCTGGGAACAGGCCCTGCACACCTTCAGCCACTCCTGGCCTCACCTGGACTGATCCTTCCCACAACTGAGTCCCTCTGGGGGTGATGGAGTGTCCCTCCCAGCACCCTCAGGAATGCCTCTGTGACTTTAAAAGGAGTGGTACAGTCTTTGACAAATTACAGTGGTTCTTTTTTTTTTTTTTCTTCCATTTTATATAACTCATTTAATTGTAAAGGCCTTAAAATTCCCGAGAAGTGATCCCATCTCACCTCTTTATACAGACAAAAGTGTCGATCTGACTGAGGCCTGGATAGCACAGGAGACTGGCTATCCTTTTGTCAGAGTACCTTCGACTATTTGAAAATAAATAATCCTTGAGTTCACCTAGGCATTTCAGAGAAAGCATTTTGTAAGAAGAGAAAAGAGAATCCTTCTGATAAAAGGATGCTTTCCAAGTTGGTCAAATATGAGGATGGAGACACATTTTGGCAGCTGGTTTAATTTTGCCTTGCCGAGTGTGTGTGTGTGTGTGTGTGTGTAGGATTCTATCCTCTGCCAACACTCATTTTATTTTCTTCTACTTGGTTTTCTTTTACCTACCCAGTATTTCTTTATATTAAATATTTTCCCATTAATTGCAGTTACTGACAATTGACTCAGTACAATGCCTTCACAGAGGGCAAGAGGCGAGACACTGTGAACTCTTGAGGGTTCCCCCAGGCTTCCACTTATATTTGTGCAAATGGGTTAGTGAGATATGTGAATATTTTCTCCTTTGTGCCTATATTTTGTTTACATCACTATTTTTGAGTAAAGAAAGTGCATTCCACTATAGCCCCACATGTTGTCATATTTAATACTTCAGTGGAATGCACTCTCTTAGAAGAAATAAGGCAAATTTATTCATGTTCCTGTTGTACATAAAACCATTCATAGCAATTCTAGGCCAAATGATAAAATCAGCCCACCCTTTTCGGATCTATCCTCTCTTCCCGTCTATCCTCCAAAACTGTCTCGACTATTAGCATCTAACCCTTGGACATGCTGGGAGATGATCAGTTGCACAGCATTTCCAAAATAATGTAAATTAATCACTATATTATGAGTTGAGGAGAAGCAGTGTTGAAGTCTTTCCTCTGGTGACATAAAGAGTTTTCAATCATCAGTCTGAGTGTGTGGTGGAAGGAGGTAGTGGGAAGGGAGACCCCTTTTGTTTTTTCAGGCAGGGGAGATTATTGCCAACTCCTTGGGTACAACAGCAGCTATACTGAGACAGACAGTGCTGAAAACAGAGTAGGAAGATGTGGATTCAAGTCATGACCTGATACCTAATACGTGTGTGCCTCTGAGTAGCCACTTCACTCCCTGAACTTCAAGGTCTTAATCTGTAAACGACATGTCATAGTGCTGCCTTCATAGATTTGTTTTGGAAATTAAAATAATCGTTTGCTTTAACGTTCTTTGTAAGTGGCAAGCACCCTGTAAGCAGAAAGACTGATTTTCTCCCCCTGTAAACATATTGCCATCTCCTCCTGGCCCCTGATGGGAAGAGCTGACTCACTGAAAAAGACCTTGATGCTGGGGAAGATTGAGGGCAAAAGGGGGCAGCAGAGGATGAGATGATTAGATAGCATCACCAACTGAAGGGACATGAATTTGAGCAAACTCAAAGTTAGAGGTAGTGAAGGACAGAGGAGCCTGGTGTGCTGCAGTCCATGGGGTCGCAAAGGGTCACAACTTCGTGACTCAACAATAGCAACAACTTGGCCTTTAGGTCAGGCTTCCTGCCAAGGTACATTGTCCAAAAGGCTAAACATCATAAGAGATGATCCTTACTGAGTCCTTACCATCAGCATCACAACCTTATCAGACAGATACTGTTAGTGTCATCATCGTCCACATTTTGCAGAGAAGGAGACTGAAACACAGTAAGTTAAGTAACTTACTCACGTTCACACAGCTGGTAAGCAAAAGACTGTAATTTGAATCCAGGTCAACTGGATTGAAAGCACGGTTATAACAACTCCAAGCTGTCACTGCAAATATAAACCCTCCATAATGAATGTGTTCTCTGTGATGTAAGGATTTTCAAAATGAGACAAGATAAGGAGTCAAATAAAAGAAGTAAAGGAGAAAGTTACTTGGGAGATATGTTGGATATAGATTAAAGCAAGTTGGGCCTATGTATCTGAAAATGGATAGGAAGGAATGGAAGGACCTAGAAGACAATATATATTCATGAAGTCTTATATCAGCCACCCATGAGTGGTACATATTCTGACCTGTGTTTTCTGCCTGAGAAACACAGATAAGTTATAGCTGCTCATCGAGCTACTTGGCAAGTCACAGCTATTGGCTGGATGGACTTGCCCTTGTCTTTTGGAAAGTGTAAGTGTGTGTTGGCTCCAGGCAGCTTCCATCTGCTGAGCCTCCAGCTCAAAGCTTTGCTGGACTCCCTGCAATTACAACATCCATAAGGATGACTGATGTGGTGGAAGGAGGCATAGGAACATTGCATTCCTGGGATTCAGATAAGAGTAGTCCTTCTGTGCATTTACACACCACCCCAAATTATTCATACCTTTTTTCTCCCCCTTTGTCTTCTTGTATGTTTGAAATTGATTTAATAAGCAATGGGATCATTTGGTCTGTGAGCCTCTCTGCTCTGTGAACTCTGGACAGCACAAAAGTGTACTTGGAGGTTATATGGAAGCTAATTTTTCACAGGGCACCTTTGGTTTCACCGTGGACAGTAATTTCAAACTGTTCTACCAAAAAACATTTATCAAGTTACTAATATGTAGTAAACACCATATTTAATTTTTTATAACCTCCCTTTCTTTAGCCACTCACTGAAGATGAAAATGAAGCTGGTGATGATAATGATGACTTAAAGCTGATGATATGGTTTTTCATATTTATTGTATATGTGATGTTCCAGGACTAACTGTGCTTGAGCCGTTTGCATGTAGCATCCCATTTAATCCTTGCAACAACCCCATTCATTGATTATTACTATTATCCTGATTTTGAAGATGGAGAACTAAAAAATGAAGTAGTTAAAGATATTTCAAAATGGTTGTATAGCATTAATTGTTAAAAATGAAGTCATGTAATTATTAAATTTTTAAAGAGGGATTCAAACCCAGTTCTGTTTCCTGAATTATTGATTTTAAGTGATATTACTAGGCCAAACTTCCCCAAATCAAGTGCATGCTTAAAGGAGAGAGCCCAAGGAACCTACAAACTGAAATTATAGCCTTTGATATCAAGTATAGACAGCATATACATACTTAACACTTGAAATATGTGACTAGATTGAAAATAAATTTTAAGTAAGTATTCAAAAGTACTACTTAAAAATGAGTACATTTCACAAGTGAGTGACTGATTGTACTCAGTCATATCTGACTCTTCGTGACACAATGGACTGCAGCCTGCCAGGCTCCTCTGTCCATGGGATTTTTCAGGCAAGAATACTGGAGTGGGTTACCATTCCCTTCTCCAGGGGCTCTTCCCAACCCAGAAATCAAACTCGGGTCTCCTGCATTGTAGGTGGATTCTTTACTATCTAAGCTACTGCATTTCACATGCTAAATGCTAAAAGCAGTAACCTTTGGAGAGTTACCTAAGAGGCAGTGAAAAAGACTTGCTAACTTTTATTTTTGCAATTATATATTATTGGAATTTTATACACCTATATGATTTGATGCCATTTTAAATACAATAAACAGGAAGAAAGATGTATCATTTACATACCCAAATATGATTCTGGTTCAGTTTAGTCACTCAGTCATGTCTGACTCTGTAACCCCATGGACTGCGGCATACCAGGATTCTCTGTCCATCGCCAACTCTCAGAGCTTACTTCAAACTCGTGTCCATCGAGTCGGTGATGCCATCCAACCATCTCATCCTCTGTCGTCCCTTTCTCCTCCCACCTTCAATCTTTCCCAGCATCAGGGTGTTTTCCAGTGAGTCAGTTCTTCACATCAGGTGGCCAAAGTATTGGAGTTTCAGCATCAGTCCTTCCAATGAATATTCAGGACTGATTTCTTTTACGATGGACTGGTTGGATCTGTTTGCACTCCAAGGGACCCTCAAGAGTCTTCTCCAACACCACAGTTCAAAAGCATCAATTCTTTGGCACTCAGCTTTCTTTATAGTCCAACTCTCATATCTATTCATGACTACTGGAAAAACCATAGCTTCAACTAGACGGACCTTTGTTGGCAAAGTAATGTCTCTGCTTTTTAATATGCTGTCCAGAGCAAATTTACCATTTTATTAGTGAAACTTCAGCTTCAGGGCCCCTTCCAAGACCCCTAAATTTAATTTTACATAGATTTTCAGTGCCAGAAAATTGTTCTATGAAGACATACTTGGTAACAGAGAAATACTAAAATATAAAAGAGTCGTTAAATGTTATATTTAATATCACCATCAAACAGTGCTATGAGACAAAATGCTAGCACACTTAAAATCAACTAAAGAAATTTGAATAAAATTTAAAATAATTTAAGTAATTTAATTAAAATAATTTAAAATAAAATTTAAAAGGCAGTCTATATCCTCTTCTTTGTTTCCTCTCTCCATGCCTTTTTATTTCCTCTTTCCTCCAAATGTATTTGCTTTTTCATAGAAGGCTGAAAAGACATGGCAAGGTAATTTCAGCAGGGGGTTTTATGTAGATGCAGTATTTATGACAGTAGTGCTGGGGCGACTAGGTGATTAATGATCACATATAACCTGGTTCAATATATATATATGTATATATATTTTAAGTCTTCCTTTTTATTGGCAGCAATACACTGCAAAAGGGAATCTCCATGGCAGGATCTCTTAACCCGAGAACACAGACCAATGGGTCAGTTGGGTATTGTTTATAACCTTTAAGATCAATGATTTTGAAGGTCATGAGTGGCACACATTTATTTAGCCTGCCAGTAGCTAGTCTATTTCCTGGATGCGTTAACAAAATTGCTAACGTTGACTGTTTTCTTTACCTGGCCTTGAAGGCTCTTTATCTTTTCCAAACGGCTATTTGGAGGCAGGTTCCCCATACACAAGAAATGGTAGAGACACTCAGACATTACATTCCTCTGGCTCCTTGCTTCTTCTCTGTGGGAATTAGCCAAGAATTCACACACTTCGGAGGTTCATTATGTATCAGAAGTGGCAGCAGATACAGCCATACAAATAAGAAACTCACGCAAGTGAGGTCACTAGAGAGGTGTGTTAGAATCACACCACTCCTCAATTATCTTTTCATTTTAGTTTCCCCTCCCCTGCCCCAGATTCCTTCCATTGTAGGATTTTTGCCTGCCTTGACATTCTCAACCCTGGCTGCATTTTATAAATACCTGGGGAGAGCTTTTAAGAAGTACTGTTTCAGGGCTGTATTGATAGAGACTTCATTCAATTGGTAGAGCCCAAGTGTGGTATTTTTAAAAGGCTTTGTAAGAGGATTTGGAGGTGTTGCAGGGTTGAAGCTACTCCTCTAAGCCCTGACTAAGCAGTTCCATTACTCTGCTCTGCCAAAGGTCTGCAGTGTATTTCATGTTCTGACTTGTCCTTCTCTTCTCTCCTCTCCCTTTCCTCTGCCCTCCATAACCTTCTCAAATGCGCTCATTCATATTCATTCAGGAAATATTTACTATGTATGTACTAAGTGTCTGACACTGGGCTAATACTGAGGATACAAAAAAATAATAATAATGGAGGGAATTCCCTGGCACTTCAGGGGTTAAGACTTAAAGCTCACACTGCTTTAACTAAGATCCCACCAGCTGCTTGACCAGTAAAATAGAGTAATAATAATGATGGTGATGGAAATACAAGCACTGTCTTTAAAGAGTCAGAGTTTATTGGACCAACTGTACTGATTTGCCTAGGGCTGGGGGGTGAGGTTCACTGGATGTAGGATTTTCAGAACTAAACCCAGGAAAATTCTGGCAATAAAGTAAAAGAGGTAACATTTAAATGTATATGTACCTTCCATCTTCAAGTTCTTATAGGGTAGAGGTCCAGACAGGAACATAGTAGCTAGTTCAATTCGAATTTCAAGTAAATGATTTTAAGTATCTTTATTTTGTATTTTCTTTCTAAATTATATAGCCCTAGTAGAGGTTGAGTTCTCATTTTGTCTCCAGCTCGTCTAACAGGAAGATGGCAACTCCCCAGAAAGATATACTTTCCCATGTAAAGGGCTGTTCCAACTGAGACGTGATGAGGCTCCATCTCTTAGTCACAGATGCAAATGACTATGGCGGGCAGAAGTATAAACTGAGTGGGACAGGTGCTTTTGAACACATAAGGGGTTCTTGCTAACAACAACTGGTAATTTGCACTGAATGGGAAACCCATCCTGCCCCAGCATATTATTCTGATAGTGTTTTATACTGATGTAAAGTAAGTTCTGGCAACTTGATACACATCTAGTGAAATCTGGGGGAAACGCAAAACCATTATTTTTGGCTCATTGTCAAGTACTGTTTGTAATTCATGACATTTCAAATTAAAACTTGGCCAAGGATTGCACAGATACCTGGTGTTTAATTCTGAGTTAGAAAGTGAAGTGAAAGTGTTAGTCACTCAGTTGTGTCTGACTCTTTGTGGCCCCATGGACTGTAGCCCACCAGCCTCCTCTGTCCCTGGAATTTTCCAGGCAAGAATACTGGAGTGGATTGCCATTTCCTTCTCCAGGGGATCTTCCCAACCCAGGGATTGAACATGGCTCTCCTGCATTGTAGGCAGACTCTTTACCCACTGAGCCACCAGGGAAGCCCTTATTTCCGAGTTAGGGTCTACCCCTATCATGTCCATTATTATTTCAACTGATGGTTCCTCTCAGAGCACCCATACTAGATCATGTGCTTAGAAGAGGCTAAGACCATAATATGCTAAAAGCTTTCCAAGAAAGACGTGATATATCATGAAATCAGCCTTCTTGGTAGTTTGATAATGATCTCTCCTCCTTCCTATGTATTCCTATGTATTTGACTTGGTCCCTTTGCCCTTCCAGGATGGAATCTATTGACCTACTCTCTGAACACAAGCTAACCCTGTGACTTGCTTTCACTAGTAGAGTTTGTCAAAAGTGACACTCTTGAATTTCAGAGCTTAGGTTTCAAGATGCCTGGCAGCTTCTGACTCATCCTTCCATCTGTATGGCTGAGCTGTCAAAAACACCTGCTCTGAAAATAGGCAGGTTATAGCTGGAGACTTGCTGGCCAGTGGGCAGATCCAGCTCCTCTCCAAAGATGCAGGATGGAAAGAAGTGAGTGGGGTTGTTTCAGAGGTTCAGGCTAGAGAAATACTACTGATGTGGAGGGAAATGAACCTCCCAGCGTATCTGCTGTCTCCACTGGCCTGATCTTTCTTAAGTGAAGCGCTTATTATGTTGCTTCTTTGGTAAAGATATTTTAATAACAAGACCTACCCCTGATATTTTCAGGGGTTGGTGTGGAAGTACACATAAAAACCACATAGCTAAATATACAAAAATTATAAATCAATTGAAGAAACTGATAAAAATAATACGTCCTGTGAAAAATATGCCTTTATGTTGATAAAATTTACACATACATGTGAATCTATGGTTTTTATATTAATGGAGTCAAGAAAAATAGTAAAAAATACACTCATTGTACATGTCTGACTCATTGTACATGTCTGAGTATTCTAATATAGTTGATGATGTTAAGCTGATTAAGAAAATAAAGGTATATATAGTACTTAGGTTATTATATAGTTATTCTATAATAATCATCTTAGCCAAATCACTGTCATTTTAATCAAGATTTTCACATGATTTATGTTCTAGGGACTATAAGGAACAAGAATTAAAATATGGAAAGTGTACAAAATTAATTTAGGGTATATTTCATCAAAGAGGTACGGTAAAGTAAAATATGGAATATGAAAATCATTTTCCACATGTCTTTTCAAAAGAGACTTTCCTTCCCAATGGTGAAAGTTATCTATAAAATTAAAAGGCAGAAGTCAAATTATAATAAAAAGATAGTCAAAATCTTAAATATTTTTCAGTAAAACTTTCACCTTCTTGGGAGAGTTTTGCCGCCACTAACTGGAGGATGAGAGCCATGAGGAGGAAAAGTAAATCATGGAGTGGAAGCTCCAGTCAACTGTCAGAGCCAGAGAGGGAGGGCCAGGCGACCCACGTGGACCCAGGTGATTCTAACCCCAGACAACCCACCACCTGAACGCAGGCTCCCAAGAGCACTCAGGCGCGAGGAACAGAAGGACCAACCTGCCGATACCTAGAATCAAGTGCTGCGCTTAGTCACTCAGTCGTGTCTGACTCTGTGACCCCATGGACTGTAGCCTGCCAGGCTCCTCTGTCCATGGGGATTCTCCAGGCAAGAATACTGGAGTGATTGCTATGCCCTCTTCCCGGGGATCTTCCCAGGCCAAGGATCGAACCCACGTTTCCTGTGTTGCAAGCAGATTCTTTACCAGCTGAGCTACCAGGGAAGCCCACACGAATCATAAGAAATAGTTGTTATTAGAAATCAGAGAAAGTGTTATTCCCACTTAAGAACATGGAAGATGTAACACTGTCACTTCCTATAGGAACTATGATTTAAAACAAACATTTCATATTTCTTTTTTCCCTTTCTGCTGTTTCTAAGGAAGCTGCAGAGAATCTTCAGGAAATTGGAGGAAACCTTAACTGGATTTAGATTATTGCTTTGACCATAGATTTCATCTGTCAAGTAAAGTTTGTCCTCGTTTTTAGATTCCCTGACACTTGTAGAGCAGCAGAATATTAAATGCAAATTTTTTTATTTGGCACTGAGTTAATGCAGGATTAAAGCTGTGTCAAGAGAACTAAATAGATAAGGTGACAGATAGGTGTGTTTAGCAAAATCCCCAGTTCTAACATAAATATTATTTCACTTTCTAGCTGCATACATATAGACCTGACCAAATACACCTGAGCAAAAATTCGACTTCATTATCTTTATAAAACTGTGTGCAGCTGATTTTATAAAACTTATCTGAGGCATCATTAATCAAGCATATCAAATTAACAGACATATTTGTTGAGTTCCTACTGTGCACCAGGCTGTGTGTACTATTAAATAAAAATAACAATTTTTATTGTTGTCTCACATGTTCCACCGGAAAAGCTGGTGTGGATGGCCTGTAGTCAGCTCAGATTTCCAGAATGATACGAATATTTCTGTTTGGTGTGAATGAGGATGAATGGATCGTGGATGGATGAGGACCCTGGGTTCCTGGTCATGCACACTTGAGTGTATAGGACATGCTGGTCGTCTGTGAAGGATTCCTGTTCTATATCTTTTGCCCAGAACTGTATCAATAACATCACCTGTTCAATTCAAATAGAAGTACAGAGGGGAAGCAACTCTTACTGTAAACTCTTCAGTTATTTGAGTATCTCTTTACTCTATGTAATTGTTATTTTTATTTAATAGGACTAAATTTTCAAACTACAATGTGGTCAGAAGGTAATATTTGAGATGTGTATACCTTTATTTCTCATTTATATTTGTTTATTTAGTTGTATTTATTGAATCAAAGATTCATATTTTTTGGCTGCACTGTGCAGTTTGTGGGATATTAGTTAGGAATCAAATTCAAGTCCCCCTGCAGTGGAAGCATGGAGTCCTAACCACTGGACCACCAGGGAATTCCCCAAAATCCCTTAAATTCTATAGTGCTTTACAATTTTCAAAAGTATCTCATACAGGGTTTTATATAATCCCATAATAAGTCTTTTTTAATCTTCTACCCCTATGTGTCTTTTTAATCATTGTTGTGTAAGCATTATTTTTATTATTTAAAATACTTTCATTTTTGTTATTAGTTTGCTCAGGCTCCCATAACAAACTACTACAGATGAGAAACTAAGCAACAGAAGTTTGTGTGCTCACAGTTCTGAAGGTAGGAAGTCCAAGCGCACGGTGCTGGCAGCTTTGGCTGCTCCTGAGGCCTCTCTCCTCGGCCTGCATGTGGTCGCCTTCCCTCTGTCTCCTTGCACAGTCTTTTCAGGGGCTTTGCTGTGCCTTTCTATCTTTGGTGTCTCTGCCTCTGTCCAAGGACACTGGTCAGATTGGATTAAAACCACCCATATGACTTCATTTAACTCATTTAACCTTAACTGAAAAAAAAAATGTGTTAGTCGCTCAGTGTCCAATCCTTTGTGACCCCAGGGGCTGTAGCCCCTCAGGCTCCCCTTTCCCTGGAATTCTCCAGGCAAGAAGACTGGAGTGGGTTGACATTCCCTTCTCCAGGATATCTTCCCAACCCAGGGATCGAACCCGGGTCTCCTGCATTGCAGGTGGAGCCTTTACCATCTGAGCTACCAGGGAAGCCCCTAACTATAGTTACCTCTTTACAGAGCCTATCTTCCAAACACAGTCACATTCTGGCATAATAGGGGTTAAAGACTAGACTTAGCATATACATACATTTAAGGGAGTACCATTCAGCCCATCACAATTTTCATTATCTTATTTATAATGACAGAATGTATAAATCTCTTCATATTATTATTAAAGACATTTTAGGTATTCCTCTTTACATTATGTCAACATTCTACATTTTACAATTGTAAACAATCGCAATAATAATAACAATGTAACACTAATATTTAACATCTATTTAGTACTTAGTATTTATCAGGCTTGGCAGTAATTATTTGAATTACATTGTGTAAGCTTTATGCAACCATGTAAGCTAAATGCTGTTATTATTTCTATTGTGGTGGTGAGAAAAGTTAGGTTTAGTGAGGTTCATGGAGGTCCAAAGTTCATGATTGATCAATGGAGAAGACCAACATCCCTTTGCCTGCAGAGAAATCTGTATTACAGGTACTGTGTAATTGGGATGAGGGGGGAGTAATGCTATATAGTTCCCTTAGCAGATTTTGAACTCCTACATGGTAGTTCCGTTTATTCTTCTTGCATTTCTAGAATTCTAGTTTAGTATTTGGTAAATAATTGGCAGTCAATACTGACACTGGTTGGTTTGAATCACTATTGCTGTTGCTTTTATTTAAATAAGGAAACAAGTAACTTTGCAGTTGATAAAACCTAACAGCCCAAAGCTACATATCAGTAAACTTTCTGCTAAATGCAAGCTTGCTTCCTACAGGTTAGAATCAAACCAAATTAAGAGATTGAACGGTTTGCTTAAGGCTACTCAGTTAATTGGTGATGGATAAACTAGAACTGTATCTATTTCCGGTCCAGTTATTTTACTTTTACACCAAATTGCTCCCTTTAAGAGTGAAATGGCCTGCTAAGGTTTGTAGGAGAGGGAAAGAAACATATATTGCACATTAAAAAAAAAAAATACTTGTTAGAGTTCCCTC
Source organism: Aepyceros melampus (assembly GCA_006408695.1). Classification (NCBI taxonomy): domain Eukaryota; kingdom Metazoa; phylum Chordata; class Mammalia; order Artiodactyla; family Bovidae; genus Aepyceros; species Aepyceros melampus. The sequence goes on from SJXQ01001104.1 coordinate 69,800, forward strand.
AAAAAGTGAACCTCAATACACAGCTTTTCTCTTCTGGCAACCAGATATTTATTTAATAACTCAGATCCAGCTTGAAATGAAGTTAATTGAGTGCTATCCTCAGAATAGCCACAACAGCATTTTAACATTTATATACACATATAAAAACCCAGCTCTGTCGGGCACTAAATTAGTATTATATCCGCCTGCACAAGTTAAGATCACGATGCAAGCACCTGTGCGTTGTGAGTGACTTTCCTGTAACGCCTCCCCATTGTGCTACTGTGTAATAACTTCAGCGTTAGCTCTGAATGGAAAGCTCTGGGGTCTCAGTGTGCTTTCTATTAGAATCCAATTCATCATTGTTTCTCTCCTTCAGCCATCTGGTTACTACTGTGAGTAAGCAGGAAGCACTGATGCTTTATCAAGCACAGAATGATGAAACCCCAAGCAAGGCAAAGGATTCCTAGTCCTTCCACTTACAAATCAAACTCGATCCTGTTACTCTTTTTCTCCCTTTTATCATAGCTGTGTTCTGTGTTATCTTTATCAGTCTTCTTTGACTTTCCTTCTTGTAAAAATATGATTGAGGGTGTTCACTGGTGATTTCCTAAAACACTTTCCTTACTGAAATGATCACAGAGGACTTGCACGCATAGTCTCCAAGTCGTATCCCACTCTTTTCAACCCCATGGACTGTAGGCTGCCAAGCTCCTCTGTTCATGGGATTTCCCAGTCAAGAATACTGCAGTGGGCACCATTTCCTCCTCCAGGGAATCTTCCCCGTCCAGGGATGGAACCCACATCTCTTGAGTCTCCTGCATTGGTAGGTGGATTCTTTACTACTGCACCATGGACCAATGGTAATCACAGAGGTGTTTCACCCAGTTCTAAGCAGGCATGTTCAATGCACACACCTGTTCATGAGGTACATATTTACTTCTTCATATTGTTTGATGCCACATGTAAAATTCACTAATCCTGCCATTTTACTCCTACATCATTTTAAGGAAATAATTTTATCTATTTTTACCATTTAGTTGGCTTACCTGTAATGTGGAGATAGTAAGTGTAAATTATTTCAGACGTAAAATTGAGTCTCCTGCATTGGTAGGTGGATTCTTTACTACTGCACCATGGACCAATGGTAATCACAGAGGTGTTTCACCCAGTTCTAAGTAGGCATGTTCAATGCACACACCTGTTCATAAGGTACATATTTACTTCTTCATATTGTTTGATGCCACATGTAAAATTCACTAATCCTGCCATTTTACTCCTACATCATTTTAAGGAAATAATTTTATCTATTTTTACCATTTAGTTGGCTTACCTGTAATGTGGAGATAGTAAGTGTAAATTATTTCAGACGTAAATCTGGGAAAATAAACTCCAGTTTGAGAAGAAGTTTGAGTGTCTCTGCTGGAAGATTTTTTAATTGATATTATTTTCATTGCCATAAACAGGCTACAGAAAGTAATTGAAAAAAATTTCAATGAACAGAGTCAAAGCCTCATGCTCAACTGTTCAAGTGTAATTTTGTTTCCATATAGAAGCCTTTAGTTCCATTCTGAATGTGATTGGACCCACAAAAGGCAGAGACTCCACAAACTCATTACAATCAAATGGGACTTGAATTCTCTTGTCTAATGTCATAATAAGCAATTATGAGCATCTTCTCAGCATTCAAATCGGGTAATGGTGAAACCCTAGAGACACATTAGATGCTGGCAGACTCTGGCTGATGGAATGTGCATATGCTCAATGGATCCCTGAAGGCAGGATGGGGAGTGAGATGCCAGGGCAGATTGCCCTCGGTATTTAGGGTAGACGCTACCTTCAATTATGACTTGTGTTTTATAATCTGAGCAGTTATAATAATATGTGTGTTCATTCTGGAGCACTCTCTGTGGCAACAGAAGGAACAGCCCTTTACATCTATTTCCCATTTTCATGAGAGACTAGCAAACAGAACTCTTCTTTCAACTTCATTTTTCTCCAATGGCGAAGTCTGGGAAAATACAAGTTGCTACAGTATGCTACCATTTCATATTAAGTTAAATTTCCTTCTGTTCACTCTGGGAAAGGTGGTAGATTTTGCATTATCAGTGGGCCTCTTTGTAAAGATAATTAGATAAGTAAATACGTGAGCCCTGCAGCAAGACATTGAGTCGTGCTTCTTACTTATTGGAAAATTCCCCTGCACAGAAGCCAGTTACTAAATTGCACTGTTCTTTTCAACTGAGCCCTTACAGCAAAATGAGATGGCCTCTCTTTCTTCACTGTTAAAAAAGAAGGTTCAACTGTATGATTTCTAAGGGGCATTTCTACTCAAAATTATGTGATTTCATGAAATACTGATTGGATGACATTTACACATATTGTAGAATTCTTAAACTCAAAGATCTTTAGAAAAATATACCTTCCATAAGGATCAGTCTAGATAGTAGAAATAGAAATAAAGAAAAAAGAAAGTTGGACCAAATTAAATAGCTCTAAAAAGATAGTATTTGGTGGTGTGGAGGTGATTTTTAAGTGTAAAGGAAAAGCAAAATGAATTGTTTCTAGGAATTATTGACATTATTTTCACATATCCATAGTTTGCATCTTACCTACTTCTGAAAATTATTTAAGGCATATAATACACATTGAAAATTAAACTGGGAAGTCTCCGGCAGTTCAGTGGTTACAACTCCACATTTTCAGTGTCAAGAGCCCAGGTCCAATCCCTAGTCAGTGAACTATGATCCTGCAGGCTGAGCAGTGCGGCCAAATACAGAAATACATAAATAAAATAGGGTTGCCTGATTAAATACAGTTAATTTGAAACAAAACAAAATAATAAACCCACACCCATTACAGGCACTCTAAGTGTGTGCGTGCATGCATACTAAGTCACTTCAGTTGTGTCCAGCTCTTTGCAACTCTACAGACTGTAGCTCACCAGGCTCCTCTTTCCATGGGGATTCTCCAGGCAAGAATACTGGAGTGGGTTTCCATGCCTTTTTCCAGGGGATCTTCCCAACCCAGGGATCGAACCTCCATCTCTTTTGTCTCTTGTGTTGGCAGGCTGGTTCTTTACCACTAGTGCCACCTGGGAAGAGATCTAAGTATGTAGAGTAAGTCATAAAACTTCAGTATTTAAAGATGTTAGATCTATTATGTGGTTAATTCCCCTCAGCATAATCGATATAGTTATATCTTTTTTTATTGCATTTTAATTTTTTATTTAGTTGATTTAAAATATTATTATATTATCATAGAAACAGTACATGTACCTTTTAAGAAAACTGATAAATACAGACAACCAAAAATACATTAAAATTTATTTTTAATAATTTCACTCCCTATAGATTACTACTGCAGGTGACTGCAGCCATGAAATTAAAAGACGCTTACTCCTTGGAAGGAAAGTTATGAGCAACCTAGATAGTATAGTCAAAAGTAGAGACATTACTCTGCCGACTAAGGTCCGTCTAGTCAAGGCTATAGTTTTTCCAGTGGTCATGTATGGATGTGAGAGTTGGACTGTGAAGAAGGCTGAGCACCGAAGAATTGATGCTTTTGAACTGTGGTGTTGGAGAAGACTCTTGAGAGTCCCTTGGACTGCAAGGAGATCCAACCAGTCCATTCTGAAGGAGATCAACCCTGGGATTTCTTTGGAAGGAATGATGCTAAAGCTGAAGCTCCAGTACTTTGGCCACCTCATGCGAAAAGTTGACTCATTGGAAAAGACCCTGATGCTGGGAAGGATTGGGGGCAGGAGGAGAAGGGGACGACCGAGGATGAGATGGCTGGATGGCATCACAGACTCAATGGACGTGAGTCTGAGTGAACTCCGGGAGTTGGTGATGGACAGGGAGGCCTGGCGT
>SJXQ01001104.1:73802-124802 GCA_006408695.1 Aepyceros melampus
TGATGGACAGGGAGGCCTTGCGTGCTGTGATTCACGGGCTCACAAAAAGTCAGACACGACTAAGTGACTGAACTGATTGACTAACTGATAGATTACTACTGTAAATACCTTATTTTTTTAATTTATTTTAATTGAAGGCTAATTACTTTACAATATTGTAGTGGTTTTTGCCATACAATGACATGAATCAGCCACAGGTGTACATATGTTCCCCATCCTGAACCCTCCTCCCTCCTCCCTCCCCACCCCATCCCTCTGAGTCATTCCAGTGCACCAGCCCTGAGCACCCTGTCTGATGCATCAAACCTGGACTGGCAATCTGTTTCACATATGATAATATACATGTTTCAATGCTCTCTCAGATCATCCACCCTCGCCTTCTCCCACAGAGTCTAAAAGACTGTTTTATACATCTGTGTCTCTTTTGCTGTCTCACATATAGAGTTACGGTACCATCTTTCTAAAGTCCATATATATGCATTAGTATACTGTAGTGGTGTTTTTCTTTCTGACTTACTTCACTCTGTGTAATAGAGTCCAGTTTCAACTACCTCATTAGAACTGATTCAAATGTGTTATTTTTAATGGCTGAGTAATGCTCCATTGGTTATATCTACCACAGCTTTCTTATCCATCATCTGCTGATGGACATCTAGGTTGCTTCCGTGTCCTGGCTATTATAAACAGTGCTGTGATGAACACTGGGGTACACGTGTCTCTTTCAATTCTGGTTTCTTCAGTGTGTATGCCCGCAGTGGGATTGTTGGATCATATGGCAGTTCTATTTCCAGTTTTTTAAGGAATCTCCACACTGTTCTCCATGGTGGCTGTACTAGTTTGCATTCCCATCAACAGTGAAAGAGGGTTCCCTTTTCTCCACACCCTCTCCAGCAATTATTGTTTGTAGATTTTTGGATAGCAGCCATTCTGACCAGTGTGAGATGGTATCTCATTGTGCTTTTGATTTGCATTTCTCTGATAATAAGTGATGTTGAGCATCTTTTCGTGTGTTTGTTAGCCATCTGTCTGTCTTCTTTGGAGAAATGTCTGTTTAGTTCTTTTGGCCTATTTTTTATTGAGTCATTTATTTTTCTGGAATTGAGCTGCAGGAGTTGCTTGTATATTTTTGAGATTAATTCTTTGTCAGTTGCTTCGTTTGCTATTATTTTCTCCCATTCTGAAGGCTGTCTTTTCACCTTACTTATAGTTTCCTTCATTGTACAAAAGCTTTTAAGTTTAATCAGGTCCCATTTGTTTATTTTTGCTTTTATTCCCATTACTCTGGGAGGTGGGTCATAGAGGATCCTGCTGTGATATATGTTGACAAGTGTTTTGCCTATGTTTTCCTCTAAGAGTTTTATAGTTTCTGGTCTTATGTTTAGATATTTAATCCATTTTGAGTTTATTTTTGTGTATGGTGTTAGAAAGTGTTACAGTTTCTTTCTTTTACAAGTGATTGAGCAGTTTTCCCAGCATCACTTGTTAAAGAGATTGTCTTTTCTCCATTGTATATTCTTGCCCCTTTTGTCAAAGATAAGGTGTCCATAGGTGCATGGATTTATCTCTGGGTTTTCTATTTTGTTCCATTGATCTATATTTCTGTCTTTGTGCCATTACCATACTGTCTTAATGACTGTAGCTTTGTAGTATAGCCTGAAGTCAGCCAGGTTGATTCCTCCAGTTCCATTCTTCTTTCTCAAGATTGCTTTGGCTATTTGAGGTTTTTTGTACTTCCATACTTATTATGAAATTATTTGTTCTAGTTCGATGAAAATACTGTGTATCAACAATGAGATCAGCCTGCTGCATGGTTGGTCTGAACTGCGACAGCAGCATCAGTAATGGCAGTGGTCAAAATTCTGATGTGCAGCATTGTGAAGCAATTATCCTCCAATTAAGAAGAAAAAAAAAAACAAAAAAACCCTGATGTGGTCATCATTCAAATATGACCTGACTGCTCCGGGAACCAAACCTCAGCTGCCTCTCAAATAGAAGCCTTTGAATGCAATGAATCAAGAAGGAATTCCTTTTTGACTATCAGAGTGAATTCCTTTAAGACAGTCTTATATTGAAATGACTATTTTTCATTTTGCATATTATGAACATCATGATTTCTCTTCCAGATAGTACTGTCTCTCTAGGTTAACAATGATGTCCCATTGAAAAGACTAGCCCCCATTTAAAAAAAAATCAACCGAGGTTCTTCTAATTATCAAAGTTCAGTGTGGGAATTTTCATAGCATGTGGGTTGAAAGATGAATAAAAATGTATTAGTAGTCCCAAACACATTACATTGATACTAGTTTTTTCAATTGAAAAAAAATTTGTTAGCTTTACTAAACTGGCACCCAATTACTTATGCAAGTAGGCTTAAGGATTGGGCAAAGGGATTCAAAACGAGTCAACAACAATCAAGTAATGATGGGAGATTTGACACAGTTCAAGAGTTGCCCAGAGTTCAAAAAGCCTGCTTTTCACATTAGCTTTCATAATTCTGATGCCCTCTGTAGTGACTCCCACCCTCTATTTCTATCTGGTATAGAACTCTAGGAACGCCAAGGAAGAAGCACAAAACAATGCTCTCAAGTGCAAGAAAGCCTGATTTTTTTTCATGCTTTTAGCAATGTGACCTTAGGTATTGATTTATAGCCCGCTGCTGCACCCTGGAGCAAAAGGGAACATTGGTAATTAAGTCAGTATCTGCACTTTCTAAAATAGTGCTGACTTGCAACAAAGAGAGACCCTTTATTTTTCCTCTCTGTCTCCCAGTGAATGCAGATGTAGACACTGACCTCGACCTTTCTCCAAATTTTCATGCTGCAGCTGTTATTTTTCTTTCTCTGAGCCTTTAGTTGTTGATAGACTGCTAAGATTCATTAAACTGTATTAGCACCCTTCTTTCAAGCAAATATGAAGCAGTTTATACCAAGGCTTATAAAATATATCTTTATTTTGTATATGTCCACCCAAACTCCCTAACTATCTCTTCCCTTTGTCCTTCTTCCCCTGACAACCATTAAGTTCCTCCTCTAAGTCTGTAAGTCTGTTTTTTAAGTAAGCCCATTTGTATCATTTCTATTTTTCAAATTTATTTTTTAATTGAAGGATAATTGCTTTACAGAATTTTGTTGTTTTCTGTCAAACATCAACATGAATTGTATCATTTCCTTTAAAAACCCACATATAAGGGATGTTATACACATGCACACTGCTGTATTTAAAATGGATAACCAACAAGGATCTGCTAATATAGCACATGGAACTCTTTTCAATGTTATGTGGCAGCCTGGTTGGGAAGGGAGTCTGGGGGAGAATGGATACATGTATGTGTATGGCTGAGTCTCTCTTATGTTTGCCTGAAACTATCACAATACTGTTAATTGGTCATACCCCGATACAAAAAAAAAAAGTTCAAAATATACATATCTTTATTGAGCTCAGAATGAAAGTAAGTCCTTTCACTGGGACACCTATCAGGGATTTGCCAGATAAGTACATAGGCTGATCGACCACTTTAAGAAGGCATAGTAATGTCTTTTGAAGAATTTTATATTAAACATAGAACTTTCCACTGTAAAACTCTTAAGATTGTAAATGAATTGAATGAGAAAGCTCTTTTTTTATATCCCATTAGCGTCATTACTGAAATAGGGCCACAAAAGTAAAGAGCAATAAAACCAAATACCTTGAGGTGTGTATGCAAATTATATGCTAATATATGGTAATCTGAGTACTCTGTTCAGTGGCCATAAAAAATACTAAATACAGCTAATTAAAGGTAGGTAAGTTGCTGTGTTTCATACTTCACAGCAATATGGAGAAGTAGTATATTATGATAATTATAGCATTCTTGCCTTGAGGAATGCATCCAACATTTTAACAGTATTTCTCATTCTGGTATATTTGTGCATTTCACTGAACATAATCACTTTTTCTCTTTCCTACTTCAGGTTGTAGGTTCATGAAGTTAGTGCAAAACTAAGTAATAAATTCTTTAGCCCAAAGAAAAACAAACGTTTCTTCTCCCTTGAAACTTTGGAAGAGTCACACCCACTTAACATGCTATTATAACAAGTGCCCCTGACCCAGGTAGTGGGGTTCAGTGATCAGCCACATTGAAAACTTGGGTAACCAGAGCCAAGAATTCTCAGCATACATGGCAAATGACTATTTCTTCCAGAATTGCAACCTCAACACAGAGCATTCTTTCTTGTTGTGAACTTAAGTCATGGAATATGTATTTACTTCTTTAATTCTTAGAAAATTCCAAGGAAATAAAGAACTGTAAGAGATGAGAGCTAAAGTTGATGTGAAATTTGCCTTAAAAATATCCAGTTTTCCTTAATCTAACTATAAAGTTATGTATGTATATTCAATATGTTACAGTGCTTTAATCTCTAAAATGCTTCTGCTCACTATTAACGATATACTTTATCATGTTGAAAGCTACCAAAAATAGGCAAAAAATCCACCTTAAATAAATGTACCAACTTTCTTGTGGAAGTTTATGTTGTTGATGCTTTCCAGGCTGCTGGGTAGAGATTTAACAGCAATATTTCATAAATTCATCATATATCACAGATCAGTATTTCAAACAAAACTAAATGAAAAAGAATATCACAAACCAACCATCACCAACAAAAATCTGTGATATGGTTAGCATGTAGGATAGTGGGCCCTAAACTTTAGAATATATTAGAATTGCCTGAAAGACTTGTTAAATCTCAGAATTTCTGTTGCAATAGGTCTAGGTTGGGCCCTGAGAGGGCTTCCCTGGTGGCTCAGCTGTAAAAAATCCACCTGCAATGCAGGAGATGGGGGTTCGATCCCTGGAGCCAGAAGATCCCATGGAGGAGGAAATGGCAACCCACTCCAGTATTCTTGCCTGGAGACTCCCATGGACAGAGGAACCTGGCAGGCCATAGTCCATGGGATCGCAGAGAGTTGGACACAACTGAAGTGGCTTAGCATGCCAGCAAGGGGCCTGAGAATGTCTGTTGCTAATATGTTTCCAGATGATACTGCTGGTCCAGAGCCCACACTTTGAAAACCACTGCTGTACGCTAAGGAAATCTAATTATGTGACCTGCAAAAATGAAAGGCATTCATGAGCTTTCTTTGAAGACTTTCCAAGCCATTCCAACAATCAACACAATAGTCCTTGCTTAGGTAGAAGTCACATTATTTCACCATTGTGGGGAGTGGTTTCACCTCCAGCCTCTCTCCGGGTACTGTGACCCAGGTTTTGTGAATCACTTGGATATTTTAAATGACTCTGACTTAAATAATGACAGTTATATTTGCCAGGACGCTTTCAGTTGCGGGAATCTTAAATAAATAATTTAAGCAAAATAGAAGATGTGGATACATGATCCTAGGCTAGTCACAAAATCAAAGCTGGGGAGGGTTAGGAGTCAGAGCCAAACATGGACCTCAGATCCTGTGGAGACTGAGGGTCTCAGATTAGTGAGGGGACACATTCAGCCTTTTTCTTTTTTTATTGCTTCTTTTCATTCTCACAGACTATTTTTCTCTGTGTAGCAGTAAACAAGAATGAGAATGTAAACAAGGGAACATCTTTCTAGACCTACCACCACCTCTTTCTTTATTGTTGACCATGTGAAAAGTCCTATGGGATTGACAATAATATCCTTGTCTTAGGTCCCTGCGAGTCATGGTGGGAAGATCAAATACAGGAGGACATATTTAAAGCTTTACCAGTTCCACTTCAACTAGGAGAAGAAGCTCCAAGTTGAGGAGGTACAGGGTATTTGTTTTGAGTTGACTATATTTTCTTCTAAAGTTTTGATGAGAGGTAGAGAAAGCAAATTTTAGTCAGGAATTTGCTAGTCTCTACCAGGGATCCAAGTAACCATCAAGTATAGTGGTACCTTGAGGGATGACACACATCAAGGGCATCCCAGAAATTGGGGGACTGCTTCTTATCAGTCCAGAAGGAATGGGGCCTGAAGAAGCAGTAGTACCTTTAGAATATAGATCTCCATTAGGACAAACAGCAGAATATTCCTTGATATCTGAGAAGATCCTTAACTCTGCATTCTACAATGATGAGGTTTAATAAGCTGAGAATTTCAAGATGGCAGGCATTCACTCCATAAACGTATCTCAGACTCTAACTCTGTGACAAATAAAATAGAACTTGAATTTTATCCTGTATGCAGTGAGATGCCACCTATGGATTTTGAGCAGTGCATAGATAATCCATATCCAATATGTTTGTTAGGAAGATTATTATACTGACAATGGAGGGAGAGTTTATAGAGGAATTAATCTGCAATTAGATGCATCACCAAGGAGGTGATTGCAACATTTCAGGAAAATGAGTGCTGTAGGTTTGAACTAACTCAGTGGCAGAGAAACTGGAGAGGAAGAGATGTATTTGATAGAAATGTTAAGGGATTAATTGGAAGAATTTGCTGAATGTAAAACACCAGGGGAAAAATGAGTCAAGAAATCATTCCTGGTTTCAGCCTTGGGTGACTGGTTAGGTTGTGCTGTCATTAACCAGGATAAGAATTTCAAGATGATAAATTGTGATAAAGAAAAAGATCATTGCTTCCATTTGGATATGCTGACTTAGACTGCCTGTGGGAAGATGTTTGGGATTCATCTTTATAGCAATCAGGGATATTTGGTTGATTTTTAAGTTTGAGATACTCTCCACTCCAATTGTAATCTTAGTTTAGTTGAATGAGGAGGTTTTTAAGGAATGAGATGACAGATACAAAAGGGGGCCCCCTGGCCAGGGATGGACAAAGTGACATGGCACAGAGCAGCATGAATAATGTCAAGAAGGAAAAAGCCAAGGAATGTACAAAAATTTTGAGGAAAATTAAAAGAACTCTGTAATGTATATTTAGTAAAAGAGGATGTAAGCAAAGGGCATGTTATGTAATATTAACAAATGACACTGAAGAGCAGAACTTATAGTGATTTTCTTGTGTCATCACAAAAGGATTGTTTTCAAATTGAAAATGGGTATAACAAAGTTGGTAAAAAGGGAATCAGATCCAAAGATAGTTGAGAGAGAGGCTTGAAGAACATCTGTTTGCTTTCAATGAGTTCCTATCTTTGGGTTTAGATTATTCTAGGCTGCTGAAATAATGTCCAGATATTTTCATAGAGCCATTACTCATAATCTGAGGATCAAGCCATTATGTTTGGTAATCTTCTATTTGATTCCCAGCAAATTCTAGAATGGACTACTTAGACCACTTGTTTATGGGTGTTGAGAGAAGAATTAAATATTTGAAAGGTTTAACAAAAATGCATCAACAGACAGTCATCTCATTTGTATTTTTCCTTTTCAAGGAATTAGGAGTTTAGACAAAGCTAATCAATGGGGATAAGATCAAAATGGAATGGATATTTCAGTTTCAAAATAATAGGCCAACATAAATGCGAGGACAAATGCAAGTCCTAAGATTAGGTTTAAAAAAGTCATACCAAGTGGGAGGATACTGAGGATCCAGCTTAGAGCAATTAAAGTAAAAAGTTCTACATATTTGGTTGATTTTTAAGTTTAAAAGAAACACCTCAAATTATAACATATTTTGCCCTCATATATGTGTTTTCACCTTAAACAAGGAAAGAAACAGCTTTATCTGTATTGGCAAAGATGCCATTTCCAGCATTGAGCTGGCTTTTGGATACCTCTATGTGCATGCTCAGTCTTGTCTGACTCTTTGCAACCCCGTGGACTGTAGTCCACAAGGCTCCTCTGCCCATCGGATTTCCCAGGAAAGAATGGACTGACTTGCCATTTCCTACTCCGTGTTTTTGGGTACTGTATTTCAAAGGGCCAAAAACTCAGTCTGCAAATTATGTTGAATGAATAATAATTATATGTGTGTGTGTTTAATGTTTTGGTTTTTTTGGCTTTGAAAGTGTGGGATGTTAGCTCCCTGACCAGGGATGGAACCCACACCCTCTGCACTGGAAGGAGACGTCTCAACCACTGGACTATCAGGAAAGTTTCTGAAGGGGCTGATTATAATGTTTAGGCCAGAGAAGACATGTTATATCTTCAAACATTCGAAGACATGCTATGAGACGGGCTGCTAATTTTCTTTAGCTCTCAGTTCAGTTCAGTCACTCAGTCCCAAGCCTCCCTGTCCATCACCAACTCCTGGAGTTTACTCAAACTCATGTCCATGGAGTCAGTGATGCCATCCAAAAATCTCATCCTCTGTCATCCCCTTCTCTTCCCCCTTCAATCTTTCCCAGAATCTTTTCCAATGAGTCAGTTCTTCATATCAGGTGGCCAAAGTATTGGAGTTTCAGCTTCAGCATCAATCCTTCCAATGAATATTCAGGACTGATTTTCTTTAGGATGGACTGGTTGGATGTCCTTGCAGTCCAAGGGACTCTCAAGTGTCTTCTCCAACACCACAAATCAAAAGCATCAATTCTTCGGTGCTCAGCTTTCTTTATAGTCCAACGCACATCCATACGTGACTACTGGAAAAATTATAGCTTTTCTTTCAAGGAGATGATTTCATGGCTGCAGTCACCATCTGCAGTGATTTTAGAGCCCAAGAAAATAAAATCTGTCACTGTTTCCACTCCTTCTCCTTCTATTTGCCATGAAGTGATGGGACCGGATGCCATGTTCTTAGTTTTGTTAATGTTATGTTTCAAGCCAGCTCTTTCACTCTCCTCTTTCACCCTCATCAAGAGGCTCTTTAGTTCCTCTTTGCTTTCTGCCATTAGAGTGGTGTCATCTGCATATCTGAGGTTGTTGCTATTTCTCCAGTCAATCTCGATTCCTAGAAAAACATTTGTTTGGATCCAGAGCTATTTTGATATAAATATGTACTAAAATGGCTTAAAGTTATTTGTATATCTTTAAAAAATTAAATTCTCAAGGCAAATATTTATTCTATGGACAATGCCTGCTGTTCTTTGGATTCACAACTCCCACAAATGATTGCATGTCCTCTCATGTCTCCAAAGTTCAGATTGAGAACTGAACAAGATAATAAAATTGTGATTCAATAGCTCTGGGTAGGACCTGAGAATTTACATTTTTAACTGATTTTGAGGTGATGCTGATGCTGCCCGAAGGGAAATCACATTTAGAGTAGCAAAAAAGTATCTTCCAGGTTCAAAATTTATCATGAATTTTATCCTTTATCCACATCCAACATTGTGGATAATATATAGCATAGTCCCCGTCCTCTTCTGCATTCTGGCTTTACCATTTATCAAGGAGAGTGATCTTGAAGAAATTCCTTTATGAGATTGACACCTAAGGATTAAATGAAATAATGCAAGTAAAATGCTTAGCATAGTAGTTGATATATAGCAATCATTCTATATATGAGTGATGGCTACTGATTATTTTAGTGACAATGAATGTACAGGTGATGATGAGAAATAAACAGATTTCTTATACAAGCCTTCTTTTTAAAATTTTGTTGAAGTATAGTTGATTTACAATGTTAATTTCTGCTGTAGAGTGATTCAGTGATATATATATATATATATATATATATGTATATATGTATACATACGTTCTTTTATGTATCCTTTTCCATTATGGTTTATCACAGAATATTGACTTTAGTTCTCTGTGCTATACAGTAGAACCTTGTTGTTTATCCACCCTATATATATAATAGTTTGCAACTGCTAATTCCAAACTCCCAAGCCTTCCGTCCCCCACCCCTCTCCCCCGAGGCAATTCCAATTCTGTTCTGTATATCTGAGAATCTGTTTCTGTTTTATAGATAGGCGCATTTGTGCCATGTTTTAGATTCCACATATAAGTGATATCATATGGTAGTTTTCATTCTCTTTCTGATTTATGTCACTTAGTATGATAATGTCTAGGTCCATTCATGTTGCCGCAAATGGTATTATTTTATCTTTTTTTATGGCTGAATATTATTCCAAATGTTGTGTGTGTGTGTGTGTACATATACAACTGATATATATATACATATATCCTTATTGATATCTTCCTTATTCATTCATCTGTCAATGGACATTTATGTTTTTTCCATATCCATAAATGGTCCTGCTATGAACATAGGGTACATGAATCTTTTTAAATTATAGTTTTGTCTAAATATATATGCCTAGGTGTGGGATTGCTGAGGCCTATGGCAACTCTATTTTTAGTTTTTTGAGGAACCTCCATACTGTTTTCCATAGTGGCTTCACCAGTTTACATTCCCATCAACAGTGTAGGAGGGTTCCCTTTTCTCCACACTTGCTCCAGCATCTTACACAACTTTCCTTAAATAAGCCTTCTTTCATAATACCATATGTGTTCCTAAAAAATTGCGCACTGAAAAACAAGTTCAGGGAAACAGACCCATCCAGTGCATCTGTGTGGTTGAAGCACTAAAAAGAACGAAATAATGATTTATAGCTGGGGAGTTAATTTAGATGGTCACAGCTGAAGTTCAGCATTGCTGAAAGCTGTGGATGTTACAAATAAGCAAAAAAAAAAAATCATTACAAAAGAAATACAGCAACAGTGCAATGAGCACAGCATTAGTGGCTGTGGAGAGGTAGAGCTGACAATAAGGTCAGCAAGGAGGTTGGGCAGTCCAAGCCTGTTTGAGGTAAAAGCCCAAAAGACTGGCATTGCCTTTCAGATTCCTTCAAACACAGTTGAATCGGCTCCTGCTGAAACTGCGACAGCTGAACTGATGCTAGTTTGTTTGTTTTCTTTCCTCCTGAAGATTATAATTCTATTCTACTATTTTGCAGTCAACCATGCCTGGGAGTAGGGAAGGCAGGAATCGCATACAGAACAAGCCAACTTCTGCATTTTGCTTACATCATTCCAATTATAAAACTATATTACAGAACTAGTTACTAATTTTAGTTACCCAAGCCTACATTACAGCAGAACCTAATGTATTGGGTTTTATAGTCTCTGTTTAACCTGAAAGAAAACACTTTCTCTAGCCTTCTTTGATTCACTAATATACAGGTACTGAAGGCTCCCTGGATTACAGTGGTGGAGAAAACCATTTGCAAACACTTAACCAATAGAAGCAAAGGGGTGGGGGTGGGGGTGAGTCACCAGTTACTCTTGGCTTATTATCTCCCTTACATCTTCCAGTACTCTTGCCTGGAAAATCCCATGGATGGAGGAGGCTGGTAGGTCGTGAAGAGTTGGACACGACTGAGCAACTTCACTCTCACTTTTCACTTTCATGCATTGGAGAAGGAAATGGCAACCCACTCCAGTGTTCTTGCCTGGAGAATCCCAGGGACGGGGGAGCCTGGTGGGCTGCCGTCTATGGGGTTGCACAGAGTCGGACACGACTGAAGCGACTTAGCAGCGATAGCAGCAGCAGTACATCTTCCATTGTATCATGTTCCCATCATGAGTGATGACCAAACTCAGCAATGAAACACTTTCTCCTAGTTTAACTCATTCCTAAACTCCCTCTCCTCATCCAAAACTACTTCTCTATGCAGTTTTCATAGAAGACGGCAGTGATAAGTTGGGCAAGCATCTTCAAAGGAACCCGAGAGGATCAGGTGTAACATTTTGGTTGGTGACCTCAATTCCTTTTGGGAAGGAAAGGATAAAAATAACACTTACATTCAAAAAGGCTGCAACTCTTGGCCAAATATCCCGACTAAGTGTAAACTTGATGGCTTTGCCTTGATGTTTGTTTAAGCAGCAGCCTGCAGTATGGCAGAAGGCGAATTTTTCCTCCACTTGTTTTATTCCAAATAGTTTTCAAAAGCTCCTGTGAAATATAGACTGTGGCTTTGATCCAGAATCTTATTGAGGGCTGACATTCCCACGAACAACTCTAGCTCCAACCAGCTTCAGCCACTTTAAAAATTTTCATTTAAATTCATATTCCTCATAGTCTCAACAAGCAAGAGATAGAGTGAGGAAGGCAAAATAAGATGCCTGTTCTGGATCTACAAGACCCTCAGATCAAACGGATGCATCTAGGCATCAGGAAAAGAGTAGAAATCCCTGAAGAAAAGAGGAGATACTTGTGTACTGTATGCCTATGAGACCAGAATTTCTGACCGACTCCCAGTTCAAATAAACTTGCAAGATGTGTCTGAAGGTTTCCATAACCCTGCAAATCAGAACAAAAATATAACCACATATTTCTAAACATCAGGCCATCTTGCAAGATTTCTGAAAGTTTTTAGGCCATGTTTTGGGGTAAAAATAGAAATAAAAGGGCTGATGCAGTAAGCATTGAGGGAGGCAGCGTCCCTTGTTTGGGTTCACTTTGTGGGCATTCTTAAAATCTACTGTTAGGTTTTGCTTTTCCACCTCTCTCCCCACAGCCTCTTCCAAATTCATACTCCAAAGCCTCTTCTTGTCCTTGGTAATTTGAGGAATTTATCTATATTTGAGATACTGGAAGATATTTGAAAGTTACATGCATTGACAGCAGATTCTCCTTTTTTTAAAGGAGATGCTCAGGAAATACGAAATCTTTTTCCTGCTTCTCATCTCTGGCTGCAGAGAGATGGGTCTGATCTCTCATGTGCCTCTTTAGTTACACAGTTCAGGTACTCCTGGTTTTTCAATGAGCCCTCCCACCTCTCTGTGCCCTAATCCATTCCACGCTGGATTTGGTGATGTCTGGTGACTCTATATTTGCACTTAAAGGCATCTCAGCTAATCTCTCTGGTTTGGTGATCTGTTCCTTGGACTCAGTGAACACCAACCCTAGGATTCTTTTCTTTGTCTGACTCATTGGTTTCTCCACTGAGATTGGAAGTGATCTTCATTCTCTTTACATCTCCTTTCATACTGTACTTTTTGGAGAATAATGAAACAGAGAAGAACAAGCCTGACTCCACATTGGATCTCATCCTTTACCTCTAACCCTTGTACTCTGTTTCCTGAGCTTAGGCATGCTGGCTTTGCACCTTAGGTAAAAGGATGTTGCCTATAGCCTGAATATACCCCTTCTCAAGGCTCTGACCTTTGAAAGTGCAGCACTTTTCCATTCACTTAGAGATACAAACTTGTAGAATAGAAAATAACGTTGTCTTGTTGCAGATTTTTAGGAATAGTGTGACAGACCTATGTGGACACCTGTAAGAACAAAAGATTCCTGCAGCAAGAAGTTTGTAATAAGCAGTCACAAGTCTCCCCTTTTAGTATAAAAGAAGTCTGAATTCTAACTCAAGTAAGACGGTTCTCTGGGACACTAGTCCGCCCCCTTCTCAGTCTGCTGCCTTTCTGAATAAAGTTGCTGTTCCTTGCCCTGAGAGCTCATCTCCCAATTTATTGGTCTGTCATGCAGAGAGCTGTATGAGTGTGGACTCAGTAACAATATGAGATTGATTTTCTTGGCCCCAAATCTGAAGTTGACAAAGCACAAACTAACAGTGAGTTAATTTTATCATTGATCTTCAGGATACATTTGGGACATGTTATGACTTTCTAAGTTGCAACTCAGTCACTTGGTAAAGATAATTTGACAACCTGTTATTTCCTGAAACTGTTCTATGCTTTCTCTCTCCACTCCCTCTGCCTTCTACGAGAACCTTATTCTTGATTGCTGGTAACCTCTTAATTAGTCCCCTTGCTGCCAGGCCTAGTCCTGTTCACATTGTCACCAGAGGATAATGTCAAAAATGTGAGACTAGCGATGACCTCAGTTCAGTTCAGTTCAGTCGCTCAGTCTTGTCCGCAAAGAATGATGACCTAAAGGAGTGAAATGGGGGTGGGTGGGAGGAAATTTAAAGAGGGAGGGGATATATGTATACTTAGGACTGATTCATGCCAGTGTACAGCAGAAACTAACACAACATTTTAAAGCAATTATACTCCAATTAAAAAAAAAAAAACTAAAAAATTTGAGAACACAGACTGGTAAGATCTGGCCTCTGCTTTGCTGTTTAAAGCATTTAGTTGCCTATCCAGCATTTACATCAATGTTTCCAAAGGGGCAGGGAATCAGAGAGAAACTTCAGCAAATAAATAAATGGCTGAATATATTTTCTAAAATTTGATATCATGAAATCCCTTTTTGGAGACTCCATATGCTTTCATAATTCAGACTGTAGCAGTTTTGAAGAATCCTACAGTGAAGAAACTTGCTCAGTTCAGAATTTTCTTAATGTATGTAGTCATGATATTCCTTTTCAAGTTTTACCTAATTAATATCTATAATGGTAATTTCCACAAGACACCTGAGTAATACTTTCTAGAATAAAAGACAAGTTGCTGTGTCTTCATATAGCTTTTGCTCTGTAAATGTACCTCTGTGTTTCTTCCTCTTCTTATAAAAACACGAGTTATACTGAAATAGGCCCCTACCCTAATGATAGCTATCTCCAAGCCAAGAAAATAGCCCTCACCAGAAAACAACCCTGACCTTAATGAGATCTTGGTCTTGGACTTCCAGCCTTCAAAACTGTGAGAAAATAAATTTCTGTTTATGCTGGCAAAAAAAAAAAGACAAACTGCTTACCTTGTAGCCCTGGGGATTTCATGGCATGTTATTTCCTATCTACCTATCCTGCCTGATTTTTCCATCTGTGGATGCCTTGCCCTTTTATATGCATTCTACCTAAGTAAGGTGAGCATGAAAGATCACCATTAGCTGGTTTCTTTACATTTGCCTGTCTCTCTGTATAGAGTGTTTTTCTTTCCCTTCTCTGCATGGTAAAATTTCCCTTCCCTGTCTTTCCAAATCCAAAATAGATCCTTGCAAGGGGAATTCTTTATTAACTCCTGCCCATTAGAGTTAATCACTCCTTCCTTAGTTCTACTGCTCTGCCTGTTCCTCTCCACATTTTGGCTGAAATCATATAATGGCTGAGGATTGTGTCTGTGGGTCTAGTGTGTTAAGATAGCTAAGAGTGACTTAATGAAAAGAGTTTGAATCTGTATTCAGTTTTTAGGATAATGCCTGGAACATAGATGTCTGGAGAACAGATGAATGGCTGTCTACCATACATGGGTAACATCATTCTGGATTCTGAACTTCTGTTCATTTGATGTCTTAAGTTAGATAACACATCAAGAAAAAAAGCAACAATTTCCTCATAGGGAAAGGAGATATATGAGTTGCATGTGTCACACATCTGCATATACACACACACAGATACGTGCATGTATATAGTTCTCAAACACAAATTATGTATCCACAAGGGACATTCACAGGGCTTCCCAGGTGGTACAGTTGTAAAGAATCTATCTGCTGGAAGACACAAGAGGCTTGGGTTAGATCCCTGGGTTAGGAAGATCTCCCGGAGTCAGAAATGACAACCCATTTCAGTATTCTCATCTGGAAAATTTCAAGGACAGAGGAGGCTGGTGAACTATAGTCCGTGGAATCATAGAGTCAGACATGACTGAGCACACACACACAAACACACACACAAGGGACATTCACAAGCACACGCTTTGCCTTCATAGACATTTTCTTCAGCCATAAAACAAAGCAGTTTAATAAAGGATTATTAGGAAATTCAGGAAAAGAAGCTTCACCGCAGGCAACGAAACACATCCACTGTCTTAGAAATAACACCGTGGGAATTTTAATCTTTACACATAACCTTCGCTTCTGAGGTCTCCTCCAAACAACAGACCTGCAGTCTCCTGCACAGATTTCCATTTATCTGCGTGGGCTGAGCTGACCCCACTGGAAATCGAACATTGCTCCAGCTATCGATCCAGACACTCTGACACTGGCGTGGCCCCTTTGTGTGAAATTTACAGAAGAGCTTGCTAGAGAGTTCTGAAGTGCAGGAGCATCCCAGAGGCTGCTGCTTTCCTCCCAGGGCTGGTAGAGAGGAATTCTGAGCCTCTTCTGTCCCTGCAAGGGAGCAGCACCTCGCCAATGCTTCCCTCTCAGGCTCCCGTGCCTGGCGCGCTCTGCTATCTTGTTCTCTTATTCCTCGCTCTCTGTCTTGCTCTGACCCTGAGTGTAACGTGACCACTGAGTCATGACCTTCACGGGCAGCAGGGGCGCTGTGTTCTCCCTCAGCTCTTGTCTCTCTGGCCTTAAGCGAGAATGAACTCAGTAAGCACGAGATTCCCTTTAAAAAAAATTGAACTGAAAGAAGTGTTGTTTGCTTTCTGGCCCTCAAACACCAAGCACTGTTGTGCTCCTTAAAATTGTAAATTATGTCTGTTTAAGAAAATGTCAGTGTTTTTTAAAACAGAATAACAGTGCTGGAAAAGACTTGGCTGTGCTATTTGTTACCAAAGTTTCATGCAAGAAAAATGATGCATTCATCATTATGAGCGCAGTCGAGGGGCCTAATGGCTGGGGCACAATGGCGCTTCAGTTCTTTTAAGTAACAAGATGGATTTTTTTTTTTTCTCCTCGGCAAGTTATCTGAGTAACCTAAAAAGCTCATAAACTGAGATCCAGAGAAGCTCTGTCGATAAGGCACTATACTTAACAACAATTAAAATGGGAGACACATCTCGTATAATTAAATTGATTTTTTTTTTTTCCTGCCAGAAACAAGACTTTTTCAGATAATGATTGCTTTGGTTGTCTAAAATTGTATGTGTCGAGGTGGAGGAGGATGAGCTCTGTTGTTACATTCAGGCGCTGCTTCTTGTATCTTCGAAATCCGATTCCTAAATAGGCCGATTGGATGATTTTTGAGTACAGAAGGGTAAATAGCTATGGATAATCTCTACAATCAACGTAAAATCACTGCCCTGGTAAACATATTATTTAGTGACACAGAATTTCAGCAAGTGGACTCAGAGGTGTGGGGAGACTGAGGGGAGAGCAGAAGGGGGTTAACAAAGGGGCCAGTCCTCTGTGATGGGTTCACTGGCCAGTCAGGACCCCAAACAAGACTCTTAATTTAGTCATGCATTCTCCGTTTTAATGCAAGCATAACATGGTCACATTTTTCTGTGTCTAAAATATGTTAAAGATCTATAAAACAAGGAATTTAATTTCTTACGTTAAAAATTGCCTTTTAAGGTACATCTAACACCCTCCCCCCAATAGCACCTAACCCCTTTCTGACCTCTGAATAACTCCACTAAATTGGGATATTTACCTGAACTTTCCTTGCTTGGCCTCCATTCATGTCAAACAGCTGTTGGAATGAACACAAAGGGACTTGTCTGACTTTCTAGTAATAACCTTGTTTTGTTTTTTCCTGGTGTCTTGAAAGCATTAATAGAGAATTGAGTTTTACCTTTCCCAGCATGGGGGTGGCTGTTTTTCCATTAAATATTACTGGATTTAATGGAACTAGAAATATTAAAAGAAACCCTAGCCATATGGAAGTTTCAAAAGAAAGAAGGAAAGAGAAAGACAGGAGGGAAGGAGGGAAGGAAAGAGGTTATTTGTTGTTTTATTTTTATTCCGTTTTTTAAAAGCTAGAACTCTGGAGGAGAATGGACTAGGGTTGTGTGCAAGTGGATGGAACATATTTGCTGTGAAACAGGATGGAATGTGTACTGAGCTGTTTTCCATGAGAATAAAAATGTATCTGCTCTCCATCCCCTTTTCACAGCAGTGGCCTTTTAAAGCATATTGCCTCAGTGACTGGTGGTCAGACTCCATGTATTGCTCCCTTTGGACGTAATGGCCCTAGACTGTGACCAGCTTTGCTCACCCTATTGGGCAAAAGCACTGGGAGATACACTTCATTTCCAAGCCTGGGGGAGTCGAGTTCATCTCTTTCCAGTATTCACTGGAGAAATGTCTAATGGGTTAGGGGATGGGCGAGTACTTATTCCAACAAAGTGCTTCCTTGCCAGCTGGGTTAATGGGTCACTATGCCAACTCTTGGTCTTAAGCCTCTGCCTTCATTACCCCTTGGCCCTGGGGTAATGATGCTGAGTGATGTGATGAAGAGACACTGGACCATGGGAAATGACCAAGGAATGAAATGTACTTGCACAAGTCCCTGATCTTCTTTTAGTCTCTGTATTCTGTAAGATGAAGGCAGTGATACCACTTAGACTTAGTAGGATGATTATAATAACTACATGCATAAAAACTTTATGATATGAAAGATGTGGAATTTAGCATAATAAAACTGTAGAAGTGTTTATTTTACTGGGATTCAGGTCAAACTGTTTTTTTTTGTTTGTTTGTTTGTCCAAATTTTCAGTAATTTCCCCTGCCTTCAAGTACATACAAGAAAGCACATCAGTAACACAACAACATAAAGGGTCTTTGGGCAAGTGTTCCAAGATGGATGAGTCAGTATTTTTGTTTTGCTCTTCATATGAGTCAATAATCTTTAATTGTAAAAAAAGTAAAATACAGTTGACCCTTGAACAACATGGGTTTGAACCACATGGGTCCGCCTATATGCAGATTTCTTTTTAATGAATACTTACTACAGTACTGCACGATCTAAGGTTGGTTGGATCTGAGGATGAGAAATATCCATAGAGAAGGCCCATTGCAAAATTATATGCAGATTTTCAGTTTCATAGAGGGTCAGCACTCCTAATTCCTGCATTCATTGTTCAAGGGTTAACTGTACATAAAAAGCATATAAACTAACCTACAGCTTTGGGGGTTGTTTTGAAATTCAAATTAAATGACTGAGTGAAAGTATTTAGTATCTTATAGCCTATTTTATGTGCATGGTCACTGAATTGTGTCCAACTCTTTGCAACCCATTGGACTGTATCCCGCCAGGTTACTTTGTCCATTGACTTTTCAGGCAAGAATATCTGAGTGGGTTGCCATTTCCTTCCCCAGAGCTTCTTCTCAGCCCAGGGATTGAACTCACGTCTCCTGTGACTCCTGCACTGCAGGCAGATTCTTAACCCACTGAGCCATGAGGGAAGCCCAGCCTATTTCATAGGTGGTAGTTATTATTTTGGAAATCAAATTCTTGTTAAATAGTGATGTTGAATGTCACAATCCCTTTATTTTACCAAGAAATGCCATTCAAAGACTCATGATGACTCTATGAGCTAGAAAGAGCGTCCTCACTATTGTTAATTGTGTCCTACACTATTATACTAGTGTATACACAACACACACTATAGTGTATCATAAGTAAGGACACCATGAGTTAGAGGATTCAGCAACTAATCCAGAGTCACATTAATAGAGCAGAGATTCAAACAGTCTCTGTGACCCCTGAAGCCTCCTCCTGCTCATTATGTATCAATTCACTGAGTCCAAGAACTAGAATTTGCTCAATTTGACACCAGCTTAATCCTTTAATTATGGCCATCTGAAGAATATGTTAGAACTGTACATGGGACAACAGACTGGTTTCAAATCAGGAAAGGAGTATATCAAGGCTGTATATTGTCACCCTGCTTATTTAACTTATATGCAGAGCACATCATGAGAAATGCCGGGGTGGATGAAGCACAAGCTGGAAGCAAGATTGCCAGGAGAAGTATCAATAACCTCAGATATGCAGATGACACTATCATTATGGCAGAAAGTGAAGAGGAACGAAAAAACCTCTTGAGGAGAGTGAAAAAGTTGGCTTAAAGCTCAACATTCCGAAAACAAAGATCATGGCATCTGGTCCCATCACTTCATGGCAAACAGATGGGAAAACAGTGGAAACAGTGAGAGACTTTATTTTTTTGGGCTTGAAAATCACTGCAGATGGTGACTGCAGCCATGAAATTAAAAGACGCCTGCTCCTTGAAATATAAGCTATGACCAAACTAGATAGCATATTGAAAAGCAGAGACATTACTTTGCCAACAAAGGTCCATCTAATAAAAAATATGGCTTTTCCAGTATTCATGTACAGATGTGAGAGTTGGACTATAAAAAAGCTGAGCACCAAAGAATTGGTGCTTTTGAATTGGTGTTGGAGAAGGCTCTTGAGAATCCCTTGGACTGTGAGGAGATCAAACCAGTCAATCCTAAAGGAAATCAGTCTTGAATATTCATTGGAAAGACTGATTCTGAAGCTGAAACTCCAATACTTTGGCCACCTGATGCAGAGAACTGACTCACTTGAAAAGACCCTGATGCTGGGAAAGACTGAAGGCAGGAAGAGAAGGGGACGACAGAGGATGAGATGGTTGGAGGTCAACACTGACTCGATGGCCTTGAGTTTGAGTAAACTTCAAGAGTTGATGACAGACAAGGAAGGCTACCATGCTGCAGTCTATGGGGTCACAAAGAGTTGAACATGACTGAGCGACTGAACCAGACTGAAGAATATAGTTTATCAGATATGTATGTGTATTTTTTTCAGCCTTTGGAAATTAATTTGCTGAACTTTTAATTTTCAAGTATCTATTACTGTTGCTCTATCACTTTTCTCCTAAGAATCAAGCAAAGCTAACCAACCTCTTGATCACAATAACACAACAAAGTTCAGTGATAAATTGTATATAGTAATAATTTAAAGTAATGCTGTGCT
This sequence comes from Aepyceros melampus, assembly GCA_006408695.1. Taxonomy (NCBI): domain Eukaryota; kingdom Metazoa; phylum Chordata; class Mammalia; order Artiodactyla; family Bovidae; genus Aepyceros; species Aepyceros melampus. Next base: position 94,128 of record SJXQ01001104.1, read on the forward strand.
TAGGGCATTGATGTTTCACAGCAACCTCCGAATTGAACACTGACAGTCAAGTTTGAGTTCATTCATGTGACAGGATGTTAATTCAAGCCTTTACTTTGGGAAACGTGAAGATAAAATCTTTTGGAGGTTACTTTTAGTAATTTAAAAAGTGTAGGTTTTGTTGTTTGAACAAAAACAGATCAGACCTTTATGTTTTCTTCATTACTAGTGTAGTTTTTAAAAGCTGCATGTTTTCCACCTATATTCACTATTTTCTCTCTCTAAAATACATTTTCAGTTCAGTTCAGTTCAGTTGCTCAGTCGTGTCCAACTCTTTGTGACCCCATGAATTGCAGCATGCCAGACCTCCCTGTCCATCACCAAATTCACGTCCATCAGGTCAGTGATGCCATCCAGCCATCTCATCCTCTGTCGTCCCCTTCTCCTCCTGCCCCCAATCCCTCCCAGCATCAGTCTTTTCCAATGAGTCAACTCTTCATAATCTGTGAATCCTGCATCAGAAAACCACCAATTTATTGTAAGCTTGTAATTAATTACAAAAAAAGCAATTTTGTCACTAGTACTGACTTCAGTCTTATAAAACAATGAAACAAAGTATGGAATATTTTAAGTAAATTGCTTTTTATAGGATTTTTATCTTCAAAATTGACTGTGACTTCATGGTTTGTTGTGAAGTATCAAACCACATTAGTCTGAACTTTTGGTCAAATTGACTAAATTCAGTAAATTTATTTTGCTTTACATTTGACCAAAAGTTCATTAGTAATAGCATAACTAGATTTTAGGGATAGTAATAAAGACTGGTAAATTCACTAAATCAGGAAGTATACTATTGTAGCTCATCAATGTTTGACTGTGTAAACACAAAACAAACCAAAAGCACACAAACAAAAAGAAATAGAAGGAAAGAACTAAATTCAAGGCATGTAAACAAGCAATATAATATACTAGAAAGGTCAAAATCTGGAGAAATGTGTACCTACCCCAATTTAGAAATTCCTATGGGAATTTAGGTTAAAATGCTTGAGGGCTTGGTGCCTTTTTCTTGTAAATGGGCTTGACTGAGCCTAAACAACAGATGGATTTCCAATAGTTACCTAACATTTTTGTACGACTTACAAATAGAAGAAACTGTGTCATGCACCCTTTAAAAAAAAAAAAACTTTTAATTTTATATTGGAGTATAGCAGATTAACAGGCTTCCCAGGTGGCACTAGTGATGAAAAACCCGCCTGCCAGTGCAGGAAACATAAGAGATGTGGGTTCAGTCCCTGCTTTGGGAAGATCCCCTGAAGAGTGCCTGGTAACCCACTCCAATATTCTTGCCTGGAGAATCCCATGGACAGAGGAACCTGGCAGGCTGCAGTCCATTGGGTTGCAGAGTCAAACACGGCTGAAGAGACTTAGACAAATGCAGGCACAGCAAATTAACAATGTCATGATAATTTCTGGTGGATAGCCAAGGGACTCTGTCCTGTACATACATGAATCCATTCTCCCCCAAACCCCTCCCGTCCCGGCTGCCACAGGACACTGAGCAGAGTTCCCTGTACTATACAGCAGGATCTTGTTGGCTATCCATTTTAAATATATCAGAGTGTACATGTCCATCCCAAACTCCCTAACTATCCCTTCCTGGCTTCTTTACTGGCTGGCAACCATGAGGTCCTTCTCTAAGTCTGTTTCTTTTCTGTAAATAAGTTCATTTGTATCGTTTCTTTTTACAGTGAACATATACATGATATTAACTGAACTGATATAATATTTCTCTTTGTCTGACTTACTTCACTCAGTATGAGAATTTCTAGTTTTTTTTTCTTAACTGTTACAAGCTTTATTCTTGTATGTTTTATATATTCCTGTTCTGTGTAAAATTTGGCTTGGGGTGGGAGTGTTCTCTGTTTAAAAAAAGCTGTATTATCTTTCTATCTATTTATTGTTCTCTAAACAATCAGACAAAATAGTGTGCTCTCATATTCCATATATAGTAGTGTAGAAAAATCCACATATTTGGATCAATGTGTAGAGTAAGAAGGGATAGTGAAAATGATTCATTTAGTCAACAAATATTTATTGACTATTTGTGTCTACTACATGATAGAACCAGGTGGCCAAGTGGTCACGAATCCACCTGCCAATGCAGGAGACGCAGGTTCTATTCCTGAGTTGGGAAGATGGGAAATGGCAACCCACTCCAGGACTCCTGCCTGGAAAATTCCATGGAGAAAGGAGCCTGTGGTGGACAGTCATGGGGTCACAAAGAGTCAGACATGACTAAGTGACTGAGCGCACTGTGGCCCCAAGGGATACAATCTTGCAAGATAAATTCTGGATTGGTATTCGGAAACTTAAAGTCCAGTTGGGTCCAACACACACTAGTCGTGTCAACTTAGGTGAGTCATATTTCTAGACTTAGATATTTCGTAATCTGACTCTCTAATCATACATCTTGCCAAATGTCTCCTTAGGTTCTAACTGCCCACCTGGCACTTTCTCCCATTACAGCACTCTTCACAGACTCAATTTACTCCTGATAACTCTGACAATGTTCCTGGCCTAATTTAATTTTAATTGCTTGAGGATTCCAGGCTGCGAGTTTCTGGAAAGTGTTTTGCAGGATATTTGCTTCTGACTTTGTGTTTGTTGTGCTATTCTATTATTATAGCATCATTTCTTTCCTTTCTTTTCTAAACACCTTGAAAATGCCAACTTGAGAGGGAGAGGCTCGGACTCACTAACACTTTTGCATAAATTACTTCAGCAAGTATTTGTTTATGGCAGATGGGATTAAGCATGGTGGGACAGATTCTTGGATTGCCTAACTTTGATAAGGGAGGAAAAGGGAAAAGAAGCTCTGACAAGTCAATGAGCATGGAAAGAGGAAAACAGAAAATTTGCAAATACATTTACACAGGATTTCCTGATGTTCATGGAGGAATTTAAGTTTCTGTCATCAAGAAACTTAAAAATATTTTAAAGAACAAAGCATGGGCAAAATACAACTCAATAAATATGCAGGGTCGGGGCTTCCCAGGTGGCTCAGTGATAAAGAACCTGCCTGCTAATGAAGGAGACATGTGTTCAATCCCTGGTTGGGAAAGATCCCCTGGAGAAGGAAATGGCAACCACTCCAGTATTCTTGTCTGGGAAATCCCATGGACAGAGGAGCCTGACAGGCTACAGTCCATGGGGTCGCAAAGAGTCAGGCACAACTTAGAGACTAAACAACAACAATGAGTGTAACAATTCACTCTCAAAATTAGTGGATCAGAGAATACACGGGAATTCAAAGCACTAGAGGTACCTTTGTGTGGAATGATTTCTCCTCATCAGTGGATGCCCAAATGTAAAACCAAAAAGACTGTCCTGCACCAACATCCTTCTCCCATTCTTATTGTTATGTAAAACTGTGAAAACATTTCAAAATCTCAGATATTCTTATTCTGCTTATTCTTATTGTTCAGTGACTAAGTAATGTCCGATTCTTTGAGACCTCATAGACTGTAGCATGCCAGGCTTTACTGTCCTTTAACTCATGTCCATTAAGTCAGTGACGCCATCCAATCATCTCATTCTCTGCCGCCTCTTTTTCCTCCTGCCCTCAATCTTTCCCAGTATCAGGGTCTTTTCCAATAAGTTGGCTTTTCACATCAGGTGGCCAAAGTGGTGGAGCTTCAGCTTTAGCATCAGTCCTTCCAATGAATATTCAGGGTTGATTTCCTTTAGGACTGAAGTAATTTGATCTCCTTGTTGTCCAAGGGACTCTCAGGTCATCTCTAGTGCCACAATTCATTATTATTCTGCTTAATAAGGTAGAATAACTCATGCCAGGAACATAACTATGTCAGTCAATGGATGGGAATATGCTATAGAGTTTTAGGTCTCTAAGAAAGACAGAAAGAATGAGTTACTCTGTTTGAGACTGACAGCAGAGCAGAACCTGACTTAGCTGGCAGTCCTAAATTCAAGCCACTCTTATTTCTGCAGGTTTTGTTTGTTTGTGTTTAATAAAAATGATCACTTCGCACATGTTTATATTCAAATAGAGACTCAGAAGTCAGTAAATGCATCTATTCATTCAGTTGAGAAAACCAATTTTCCCAGTGTGTGCATGTGTTTGTGGTTTGCTAACTTTTTTTTTGTCTTTTTAAGAAATACATATGCTGTAGCTTCAAGGGTGGAAAATTTTATACACTTCTATAGTGAGGAAGTTTAATGGTAACCCGTTTGCATGTGTTTTTGAAGAAAAAAAAAAAAAAAACTTTTAGAATAGATATTGCCTTAACACCAAGGAATACAAATAAGACTGTATTTGAAATCTCTCTCTTGCAGGATCTCCAGATAAGAATATCAGGTCACTAGTTCTTTTTGCATCTCATTCTGTGTTAATCTAGATAAACACATCCTAGAAAACAGCAAGAGGACATGGCAGCTGTGAGCCTCCAAATACCCACCCCTTCTCTGTATGCCAGAGTATATTTAAAACAGGTTGTATTTTCCCCCTGTGTTTCAGTTTTCACAGTTAATAAGACAGGCATTTCCATGGCTGACTTGCTGTTTTCATGGGGAGCAAACATTCTGATTAGTATTCCAGATACCGTGTTTACCAAATTCTTTTCAAAATACAAAACACCACAGACAATAAAACATTTTCTTCTTGCTGTTTATACTTAAAACATCAAAATAATACTGATCATATTGTTAAATATGTTATGATTGCTCTGGTAGCTGGTGTTTCTAAAGAAATATCTGTTGAACCAATATGACTTGAAAGATTTTCATGCCAAGGAGAAGCTAGAGAGATTAAAAAATAATAATCTTCTCCCATTAATCTCATATGCAAAACTGTAAAGTAAAACCTTGTATTGCACAAGGGAGAAGACAAGCTGGAGATTCACAACGTTGAGAGTTATGAGCTTCAGTTCTTATGATCTGAATATTTCTCTATCAACCTTAAAAACCTCCACTAAATGGAGGATAGTTAAAGGTAATATTGTGTAAGCTGCTGGTAAGTTTTTGTAATTATTCTTTTGAAATTTTTAGAATCAGTTGAGTTTTAGTATCAACCTAATTAACTTCCCAACCTAACTCTTCACAAGCATAATTGATCCAGTGTTTCCAAAAAAAAAAAATAAATAAATAAAATAGGAAGCTTAGCTCTTTCCTGCTCTCATTTCCTCATTTGGATTCATCCTAAATTTTATGATATAAGGATGGCACCATAATAAATAAGATAAAATTCAGTAAAGTAATTAGAAGGAAAATATAGGAAAATTGAGGCCAAAGGGGAGGTGGTGATGGAGGTGGCCATTCTCAAGGGGAATGATAGTGCTGCAACATGCAGGTCACATGACTTTCTGCCACAGCTTCTAAAGACCAGACCCAAACTTTGCGATTATTTTTTTTTTAATTCAGTTCAGTTCAGTTCAGTCGCTCAGTCGTGTCTGACTCTTTGTGACCCCGTGAATCGCAGCAGGCCAGGCCTCCCTGTCCATCACCAACTCCCGGAGTTCACTCAGACTCACGCCCATGGAGTCAGTGACGCCATCCAGCCATCTCATCCTCGGTTGTCCCCTTCTCCTCCTGCCCTCAATCCCTCCCAGCATCAGGGTCTTTTCCAATGAGACAACTCTTCGCACGAGGTGGCCAAAGTACTGGAACTTCAGTACTTTTTTTAAAAATTAAAATATTATATTCTGCATAAAAATGTGGGATAGTTTCATTGACTTATTTATATTTTAATTTTTATTAGAGTATAATTGCTTTAGTGAAAGTGAAGTTGCTCAGTCATGTCCGACTCTTTGCGACCCCATGGACTGTAGCCTACAATGCTCCTCCGTCCATGGGATTTTCCAGGCAAGAACACTGAAGTGGGTTGCCATTTCCTTCTCCAGAGGATCTTCCCAACCCAGGGATCAAACCTGGGTCTCCCGCAATGTAGGCAGACACTTTACCATCTGAGCCACCAGGGAAGTCTGCTTTAGTGTTATGTTAATTCATCCCGCACAAATGAAACAGCTAAATGTACTCATATATCCTCTCCCTCTTGGTCCTCCTTCCCACTCCCTCACTCCCATCTAGGTTCTCCCAGAGCAAGGGAGCTGAGTTCCCTGTGCTAGACAGCAGCTTCCCACTACCGCATGGCAATGGATATATGTCAATTCTAATCTCTCAGTTCGTACCCCCCACCTTGAACACATGTCCATTCTCTACTCCTACCCTGGGAATAGGGAGGAAAGAAGGAAGAGAAAGGAGAAAGGGAGAAAGAAAGAGTACTTAAGAAGTTACTTTCTGAGAATTATCCAAATAGATAAATTACAAAAGCAAATGAAAGTCCAGATCTAGTCGCATTTACATAAATTTGCATTCAGTTCTTGGTAAATTCACTGATTAGTTCTATCACTCAGTCATTTCTTCCATGTGTGTGCAAAGAGCTAGGGGGAGAATGGTAGACAAGACCTTGCCAGATAAGGCAATGGTTTCAAGCCACAGCAGGGACCTTAGTATCTTGGGAGTATTTGACTGTCAGCAAAATGATCTCCATGCAGTGTTCTCCAGTATCTTTTATCCATACAGCTCTCTCGATGCTTTGGGGCATCTGTATTTAATATTTATAAACTGGCTCAATGTCTCAGGCCTTGGCTTGGAAGCCATTCTAGATGGGGTCATGTATCAAAGAGGGTAGTCAGTTCCAGAGAGAAAAGCAAAGAGAGAAACAGAGTTTCAACAGAGCTGTAGTTATTTTCTGTGTGAGCAACTGGCCTTCAGAAGCAACTGACATCCTTAGTCAGATGCTGAGCATGTGAGGTGGAAAACCCGTGGCTGGCACCCTTCACAGAGCGTCCTGCGTCTCCACTGCGCAGGTGTTCTGGCTCCAGAGGCCTGCCAACCAGCAACCCGAGTCTCTGAAGGGATTATGCACAGTTGCCTCTTAGTTAAAATAGGACACTTATGCAAACACAGCATCCACTGTTGTTCACTGTAGTTGTTCTCATTAATCCCATCCTCTCTGGTTTAGAAACGAAAGAAGCAGATGTAAGCCATGCAGGCTTTATGATTCTTGTTTTGCGACTTGTTAAAATGGGCACCCACAGTCTCTACAAAGTGACTACAGAACTCTGAAATGATGCATGAAATGGGAAAAAATGGAAACAATTTTTGCCCTGAATGCTCAGGTCACAGAAATTACAGACATGGATTCACACAGCAAATGGTGATAAGCCTTCCGTTAGCTTCGGCCAAGAAATAAGCTGACTGCAGTGGGTCATCGCCACAGAGCCAGGACTGAGTCAAAAAGAATAGAATGTCTGTCTCCTTTGACACCATGTAATGTGAATTCTCTCAGGCTCTGCCCTTCTTCTAACCCTACCCACCAGGTTTTCCTCTCACCCATGCTGCTTCCTGACTTTTTGCTTTTCTTTCTGCTGCATGCCCTTTCCAAATAGTCCATCTTTTATTTGTGTGCATTCTTCTCTTCTACATTTTTTCTCTAAGTTTCCTTACACTTAGCAGCTGCTTAGGAAGCATGTTGAAGGAAGGCAAAGTGGAAATGGGGGTTTTGGAACTTAGTATTTATTTAAAATACGGTCATACCCAGGAGACAAAGCCACCAGGTGCTACCTATCTTTAGGTGCCAACCCATGTACTCTAAAGAAAGAAAAGCCATGGCATGTCACCAGTGTTATAACAGGCAATCAGATGTCTGCTGGGACACCCTTGGGAAAGACCACTTTCCTATGCATTGGATGCTCACATCTGTGTACCCATAAAACACATCTGGATTACTCCCCAGCTGTCTCTATATCTATCACTTTCTCTCCAACTCAAAGAAAGAGATTAAAATGTAAACAGTAGAAGTTGTATTGTATACAAGTATACATTTGAAATTTACTTAGAATAAAGAAAAATAAAAATTCATGCTGCAATCTAAAGGCTGTATTGCTGGGGAATTTTGTAGTTTAGATGTATAAACGAGGCTGAGAATGTTACAATCCCTATTGCTTCTCTTTCTCTAAGAGTCTTACTTGACTTTTAGCAAGAAGTAGAAAAGTTTGTTGTTTTAGTGATCATGTGATATTAGTACAAATTTGACAAATTCATCTGCAAAAAGACGAGAATCATTACTTGACTTTTAAGAATTCCTTGAGTTTCCAGGAAAAGTGTGAGAATTGACATCAGGATACTGACAAAGAGTTCTGACTGGCACCTACTTGTTGTAGGAACTGTTGAAGTTACTTAGCCTTTCTAAGTCTTGATTTTTTTTAATAGTAAAATTGGGGAACATCCCTTTTAAGAATTTTGAGAATCAAATGAGATGGAGTATGTTCAAGACTTTTAAAAATTAGGCAACTCCATTCTCAGCCTCGTTTATACATCTAAACTACAAAATTCCCCAGCAATACAGCCTTTAGATTGCAGCATGAGTTTTTATTTTTCTTTATTCTAAGTAAATTTCAAATGTATACTTGTATACAATACAACTTCTACTGTTTACATTTTAAGAAGGTGATTACCTGGTTTACGATGCTAGCCTCCACTTCAATTTCAGATGGCTAAACTGTGAGACTTGTTTTAACTTCTTCAGATTTCATCGTATGAGTTCATAAGCCACATTTTCAAGGTGAGAATCTAAAGTAAATGTAAATAATCCATGTCACATCGTGAATAGGAGCATGAACTCCACAGCCGTTCTTCTTGTTGTTCAGTCATTAAGTCATGTCCGATTCTTTGCCATCCAATGGACTGTAGCCCACCAGGCTCCTCTGTCCATGGGATGCTTCAGGCAAGAATACTGGCGTCGATTGCTGTGCCCCCCTCCAGAGGATCGTCCCGACCCAGGGACTGAACAGTGTCTCTTACATCTCCTGCACTGGCAGACGTGTTCTTTGCCACTAGCACCACTGTCTACTGTAGTTCAAGACCCAACTTGGCTATCTGACTCCATTTCCTCTTTTAATAAAATGTGCATAATTCTACTATCTCCAGCACAGGATTGATTTGGGGACTTGGTGATACAGATCGGTGCTTGGCACATGTAATGTGTTCATAAGCATTTGCTGATAAGCATTTGCTGAACTAAAAATAAAATGTACTCAAGGCTTTTATTATCACAACTGCTCTAACTGGCATTCTAATAAAAGTATCTAAGCCTCAAATATTATCTGATGTTAGAACTTTTGTGTAGAGATGCACTTTGCAAGTTTCACATGCTTTCAATAAGGTTTTTGAATCATTTCTATTTTTGCCTTCTCACCATCAATAATGAGTCTTTTTATTGGCAATCAAACATGCACTGCTCTAATGCGTGTAGATTTTAATCAATTAATGTAGTTCAACAGGTCATTTTTCCAGTTGCAATAGTTTGAGAGGTTAATTTTGCAAACACTTGAATACTCTGGAGGATTATGGAGAAGCCTGAAGTTATGGTGCAAGCTCAATCTCAGTGGACTGAAAAGAGAATGGTCAATATATAAGTATCATCTGTTCTCATTAAATGTCTTCAGTATCTTCATCTTAAACTTACATTTCCAAGCTGCTTTCAAAAATAATTTTGCAGAAAAGTTGTTCATTGCTCTGGTGATATTTATCATATATACTCACCTTTTCTTTACCATACCTCCTTGCTCACATTCCTGAGAATAAACAACTATATAAGGCAAAATATTTATCATTCAAATAAAAAGTATCATCAAAACCCCAATAAGAGCAACAATAAAAAGAAGAAACTGAAAAAGAAGTGCATATGCCTGTGTATGTATGTTTGTGTGTATGGAGACAAAAATAGCTGTTAATTAATTCTGAGCCATTTTCATATTATAAATGATGTTTTATACTAATAGTCATAGAAGGCTGTTAACAAAACTTATTTTTTAATAAATAATATCATGTTGAAAAGATGATATTAATTATATATTATATATATAGATATTCATATTGAGTTAACTTGATTAAGCTTTAATATTTCCCACATATGACACAAATGCAATTTAATATGTTTCTTTTGCCCTTGAATTCTCTAACTTTTGTCTGCATCTGTATCACCTGGAAGGCTCAATAAACAGAGATTATGGGCTCATGCCCAGAAGTTCTGACTCATTACATCTGGGGTACAGCCCAAGAATTTGTGTTTGGCAAATATTTCCCAGTTATGCTGATGCTGCTAGTCTGGGGACCACACTTTAAGCACCACCATCCTATAGTTCTCCTGGAACAAAGGAAACTGAATTTTATTGTGATAGACTGTCAACTTTTTTGGCCCCCTGTGAATCATACCTCTTGGCAACAATTCCCTTTGCATGAATTTGGGCTTACACCTTGTTTTAAATAGTAGAAAGAGGCAGAAAGATGCTGTGACAGTTCTGGACCTGAGCCTTAAGATAGCCTGGCAGCTTTTACTTTTGAGTTGTTGGAAATCAGCCACTATGTAAGAAGTCTAATTACCCTGAGACCTACATGTTTGGGAAAGTTCAAGATAAGCACATGGAGAACTAACATGAAAGAGAATAGAGGAACCCAGCCAGCAGAGAGACCCAAGTTCCCCAGCTGACAGCCTCAGCTGGGCTCCCAACAGCCAGCTAGCACCAACTTGTCTTATGAGTGAGGGCATTCTAAGCCTGCTTGCTATCAGTCAACATAAGGTAAAGCAGAAAACCTACCAAGACAACTGATGATTTTAAGAAATAATAAACAGTTGTTAAGTTTTCATGTGATTTTTTAAGCAGTAATAAAAATAAAGGGCTTCAAGGAGAATTTTACTGAAGGCTGGGAAGAATAGGATGGATATTACTATTTGTAGCTGGAGAAAATTGGACTGGTAGGAAAATCAGTGAGTCTCCTGTATACAGTAATGTGGATGATAAAAGGGTACTTAATAAAATTTTGGATTTGGGGATTTCCAAGCAGAATGTTGAAAGTTCAATTTTACTTTCTCTGATAAAGATAGGAGGAATGAGATACAATAATTTCAGTTTCAACTGAAATAAAGAAGAAGTACAAATAAGCCAGGATCCATTTCATTCAAATATTAAGCTATTTATCATTCTCAGCTTTTTGAAATTGAATAATTCTCAAAATAATAAATGACCTGAGGCAAAAATCCTAAAAGTTTCTTTCAGTAAAATGTGGTGTCTGGGTTAGGGTCAGGTCTTAAGACACTCGGTTAATTCCTTCAAAAGACTTAAGGTAATGTTAGCTAGACCCTCTCTGCTAGGCAGTAGTGTTTCTGAGACTTTTAAGGGTCTATAGCACAGAACTCATCTGCCAAGAAAAGGACTTTGAAGAATCGTATGATGTTATCCTGCACCCAAAATTAGAGAGGAGTCTTTTTTGAAGAGATTTGGTATTGTTACTTTCTTCTATTTTATAGTAATAGGATAAGCTCCAGTAAGATTCATTGGAAACTTATAAAGTTTTTAAGATAATTGTATTAACAGAAGCACTGCCAATTTGGATTAAAAGAAACAGACACAGTTCAAAATCAACAGCTTTCTACTGGCAGGAAGTAGGCTGAAAAAGCTACTTATTTATAAATATGAGCTATTTAAGATGGAAAGGGAAGGACAGACCAGAGGCTGGAACCATTTCTCATGGAGAAACCATTACCAGTCTTCCTCAAAGATTTATTTACTTTTACCCTAATGGATTGCAGAATTTCTTTGGATTGGTAATTACTATATGCTTCCCATATTCCCTGTTTTTGAGTGGGAATGTTTATCATGATTTTTCTTGTTCCTGGCTTAGGAAGAGATAAAAATTGTCTCATTTTCTCACAGATCTTCAGGGAGGCCTGGCGTGCTGTGATTCATGGGGTCGCAAAGAGTCGGACACGACTGAGCAACTGAACTGAACTGAACTGATGCTATAATGAGATGTAGCTTTGTGGGATGATAGAAGGGAATACATATATTTTGTATGTGGATCTTGAATCATTGAGGGCCAGAGGCCATATGAACCTAACTGCAGGAAGAGGATCTGGGAGGAAGAACCGGGACCCTCGTTGGCAGCCCCTGAGCTCCTAGCTGACAAGTAGCATCAACTTATCAGATAAGTGAGTGAGCTGTTATGGAAGCAGAGCCTCTGGCCCCAGCCGAGCCACCCCCACTGACACCAGTCAAAGACAATCCAACCCAAATTACAGAATTATGAGCAAATCAATTATTTTTTTAATCCACTAAGCTTTAGGATGATTTGTTATGCAAGAGGTATTTGAAACACTTTATCTCTAGAACAAAGACAGGTTCATCCTAAAACCCAACACCCCAATCTCCTTTCCCCTTTCCATCTGTATTCCCAATAATATTGCCTCCTAAGATTCCTAATATCTTTTGCACACTTATAATTTTTCTATATGATATAGTCAATATTCTTTATATGCTTATCTTCCCCCTTTCTGCTTTTTACTCTTCACTTGTGTAACAAGTCATTATTATTTTTTTTAATTTCTTTGTAGTGTATCTAATATTTGACTTCAAAATCTTATCTTCACAGAAACCAGTAAAATGGACCTTACCGAGAAGTGCTGGAATCTGCTTAATAAAGATGGAGTTGGGAATTTTTTCAACCTCTGCATTCTCTCCTGTTTGCTCTCCTAGACTCGAAGGATGCATGATTGCCACCCAGGAGTGTCTCTGCAGTACCTACAAGGGTAGAAATACTCCTGGCATCCATCCAATCCTCTCCAGTCCCAGAAAACTGGGAATTTATTTTGCTCTTCTTACTTTATTTGCAGGTCTACTAAACTTCCAGTTCTCTTTTAAGATCAAGTGGTTGAGTCATTATTATTTCATTTAGGAGACTAAATCCAAAACCAAGACAGGATTTTATTTTTGAACAATTTTAAGTTGTTTATAGAAGCAAGAAAGATTCTTGACCTTTGGAAAATTCCAGGACTAGGTTAACATTCTTCTTGCCTTTCAAATATGGCTCTATTTTATCTTTTAATTATAAACCTGAATAAATATTTAACATAAGATTAATTATTTGTACTGTTGGATCTTCTTATGGTCTACTCAATTCAGCATTATTCATTCATTCATCCAAACTCACTTCTGTATCCATTCACCAATTCACCATTTTTTCACTATTTTTTATGATTATGTTTATATTAAGCACAGAATTGAGAGTAATATCCCGCTCTGATGTATTGTTTTATCTAGCTGGTTTCAAGTTATCTAGGAGAAGTAGATTATTCTTGAACTTGAACACCTTAAATTTACCAGTTACGAAAATGTTTTAAAAAAAGAAACAGGTAAGAAAATAGTATTTCTGACACAGTACAGAATTCTTTGCAAGTATGTTTAATGCTCAGTGAATGAATAGATGAAATAAATAAGTGAAATATCATTTGGGTGCTCGGTCTAAACCCAGAAAGATCAAAGGAATTTAGGGAAATTGTGTGTTCTAGATGTATTGGGATGTATTCTCCAAGTTCAAGTTTTTTTGATTTATCTTCATCTCATTTAGGGATTTTCATGATCAATAAATCATTCTCTTCTACCAAGAAGGCAACCACAAGAGAAAAAACATGAAAAAGTAACTTTAGTTAAAAAATTAGCAAGTGCCTCAGATGATCACATGAACTCATTTTTTAAGACCTAAAGCCAAGTTGGCTTAAAGCTCAACATTCAGAAAACTAAGGTCATGGCATCCGGTCTCATCACTTCATGGGAAATAGATGGGGAAACAGTGGAAACAGTGTCAGACTTTATTTTGGGGGGCTCCCAAATCACTCCAGATGGTGATTGCAGCCATGAAATTAAAAGATGCTTACTCCTTGGAAGGAACGTTATGACCAAGCTAGATAGCATATTCGAAAGCAGAGATATTACTTTGCCAACAAAGGTCCATCTAGTCAAGGCTATGGTTTTTCCAGTGGTCATGTATGGATGTGAGAGTTGGACTGTGAAGAAAGCTGAGCACCAAAGAATTGATGCTTTTGAACTGTGGTGTTGGAGGAGACTCTTGAGAGTCCCTTGGACTGCAAGGAGATCCAACCAGTCCATTCTAAAGGAGATCAGTCCTGGGTGTTCTTTGGAAGGACTGAGGCTAAAGCTGAAACTCCAGTACTTTGGCCACCTCATGCAAAGAGTTGACTCTGATGCTGGGAGGGATTGAGGGCAGGAGGAGAAGCGAACGACAGAGGATGAGACGGCTGATGGCATCACCGACTTGATGGACGTGAGTTTGGGTGAACTCTGTGAGTTGGTGATGGACAGGGAGAGGCCTGGCATGCTGTAATTCATGGGGTTGCAAAGAGTCAGACACAACTGAGTTACTGAACTGAACTGAACTGAAAGCCATTAAAGAGTTCTTTCCCATCAGTTTATATTAAACTTAATGACATTCTAGTAGACAGTGATAGAAGCTGGGAAAGACAGGGTATCACAGTTGAAGAGTGTCCTGTGTATTATCAGCTGTAAAAACTAAATTCGATTTAATTTTTAAAATGTGAATGTGGTCAAGCAATAGATATATTTTGTTTATGCGCTGCTGTAAACAAACAACTCTAAAACACGATGGCTTAAAGCAACCACTCTTTTACCCTTTCCCACAATGGCACAAGGGAGTGGTATGTTGCAGTGTCCAACTCGACTTTTTACTCTCCCGCCTCAGATGTGTATGTGGACCAAAAAGGTTCAACTGGGGTCATGTCTGGAGCTCCCTTTTTTCTTTCAGTCGGACTTATGAGTGCTTCTCCAGTGCTGTCAGGTTTTCTGCTTCTCTATTTACTCTCCACATGGTTTTACCACATGGTGTCTCTAGGAGGGGAGCCATACTTCTTACATGGAAGCCAGGGCCCCCAGAAATGCAAAAACAGCAGCTGCTGGGCCTTCCTTAGGAACAGGGAGAGTATCGTTTCCACAGTATTTTATTGGTTAGGGAGATTTTCTGGCCTAGCTCAGATTTAAGGAGAAGTCACTACACCAAGGTGTAAATACCAGAAGGTATGATTGTGATGTTCCAGTGGAACAAATCAGAAAGTGCAATTCTTAGCACTTATCAGCTGGAGTCACAAGCCTAAAATCAAATTTGCAAAATATGTATTTGGCTCCAGCAAAATGTGCTGATGTCAAGAAGTGAAGATCATCATACTGATGCTAACATCCCAAGGATGGACTAAGAATAAAAACATTCCCTGGAGGAGGAAAGACTTCTTCATTTTTATCTTGAACATTATTGTTTTGATTAGAGTCATTCTTTTTAGCATCAGAGAAGAGAATGAATTTTACCATACTGCTGTGAATTACCCTCTAGAAAAATTCAACTCTTGAATGTAGACATAATCTTTATTTCAGGAATGTGCTCATTCCTGCAAAATTTTTATCCTTAGTGCTGATTTCATATAAAAAAATCATAAAATAAAAGGATATTAAAAAGCATGTGATCCTCACCAATTGTTATGTATTTTAGCTGAGGGCTAAAGACAAATGCCCAAAGCAATCGTGTACATCAGAATACCACCATTTACATCTTTTGTTCTCTTGTTTTTTTATGTATTGTTCAAGGTCCTACCTAAAAATGAATGAAAGGGCAACTGTCAAGATGACAGCTTAAACATAATCATCTCTGCATTGTTTCTTTGATGTTCAATTGTGTAATTAAAAAAAAAGACATGTTTAATCATCTCCCTATTCAATTAATTTATGTTATCTCTTTGTATGATATTAAAAGAATGACAAGGCAATTCATACTTTAAAAAAATATTTTACTATCTGTTGCTCTAGGACTAATTCAGTCTTGCAAATTAAGATTGGAAGAGATTGCAAGGAACATTGTAGGGAAAAAGGAAACTCTAAATGGATCTCCATGTTTATTAGAGAGTATATTGTTTTCTTAGTTTTCAATTATATTTTATCTATGATTTTAATTTCTCAAACCTCCCACATAGTACATTTTTAAAGATTCTTTAATTATTATCCACATCTCTATTTTTCTGCCACAAAAAAACGATATGAACTCCACATACATTTTTATGCAGGTAGCTCTACAACAGTGCACAGGATGAAATATTTCAATAGCATCTGATGTTGTGTGTGCTTTTCACCCCAGGAGATTTCTTTCAAGAAAAAGCAGTAGCCAGGATGTCTCAGAGTCTATCAGTATTCACATAGCTTTTATTTTCAGCTTCACACTAAGCCTTGGGTATAAGAATTGGAGGCCTAAACATGTACTCTTTGTTTATATTTACAAAATAGTGGGAAAGAGGAAAAGAGGAAAACAACAGTGTAGAAATAAGATTTTTTAAATATGTTTCGCTTCCCTGGTGTGGACATATTAGATGCAAAACCATAGCCAAAATTAACATGTATATGCACGTGTGTGCGTGTGTGTGTGTGCATGTGTGTGTGTGAGTAGCAACCTCTTTGTTAAATCATAATCAATACCATTCTCAGAAAAACTTATAAGCAAGAATGCCTATTCAACTTTGATATTTTAACAGGCTAATTCTTTTGAATTTGTGGCCTTGGAATGTACAGGTCTAGGTCCATATGTTCACTGATTATTTAAAAGAACATAGTTGATTATGTTTCTTTATTAATAGGGTGACTTTATGACTTGCCTGAAAACCACAAGATAAGTCAAAACCCCCTTCCCCACCCCCTAACCTCCTAACCACTCGTTTTTCTGAACCGCTCGGAATAATCTAAAGCCCTATTCAGCTTGCAGCCAGATGTGAACAATCACTGCTTGACACGGGGTACAAATAACACCTCCTCCAGCCATTACTCTTAAATTGGAGCTCTGCCCTTGATGGAGGCTGGAGTTTGCTCTGGCTTTTGTAACTTGCACATGAACGGTAGGGAGAAAGAGGCACAGAGGGAAAAGGAGTGTTTAGGTGGCAAGCTGCAGGCGGATCTGGGCTTGTCTCACCATAGAAGGGTCTGTTTTAAAGTGGAGTGAGGTCACAGGTCACACAGTTCAACCCAAAGGACTAAGTGCACTAATGTATTGGGCAGACACAGATCCATTAAAACCAAACCAAACCAAAAATAAGGTGAGGAAGGGTCCAAGCCAGCCTTGAAACCTAAATGACCATTTGTTCTCATTCTTCAAAACATTCGGGGGCCTTCCAGCCAGCCACGGCTAGAGCTGTTTATGGTTCATAGAGTCTGAGAAAATGGAGCCCTGACATCTGACCTTGCATGAACCTTAGACACAGAGCAGAATGAAACAGTCTGGACAGGAAAAGCTCTATTCCCTTAGCAAGCTGCTGTGTTTGTGGTCATGGTCAGATTTTTACCAAGATCCTGAGATTATACTTCAAAAATAAAGCTAAGAATGCTCTTTGATTCCGAGTTGTATTGATTGTTTTTGTTTTTGCTGCCTGTATCTCTCTCTCTTTTTTCCGAGTTAGGTTGCATTCTTTCTCTCCTCCTAAATGTCTAGAATTTGTTGTGAAGAATAGCAGCATGTGCCATCTGCAGAGAAGGGCCCTGCTGAATTAATGTTCAAGACCAAGGTATTAGAGATATACAAATCAGGAAAACAGGTAGCCTTCCATAGTGCTTCATTTTTAAATTATTTCTGTTTTTTATTTACTTTAGCATTTTTCTTAAAACTTGCTTTGGACAACAGTCAGATTATCCTCTCTTCATAATCTTCATATTGAATTAAGTACCTCAGGAAAAAACAATGAAATGATTGCATCTAACAGGGTAAAAACAAATATGGTCCACAACCTGTGATCAATACTAGTGAAGTCCATGCCTCAATGAATAGAAAAGCAAAGGAAGAGGAGCACAATATATTCTTTAAAAGAGACCCACGTGGACTTGAGAAGGCATAAAATGCATAGAAATGTCCCCCTACCCCCCATTATAAAACATTTAGTGGAGCAATAGGAACTCTCAAATACTGCTGTTGGGAATGCAAAATGGTGCAGCCACTTTGGAAAATAGTTTGGTTATTTTTACAAAACTAAACATGATCTTACCATCAGTCCAGCAATCATGCCCCTTAGTATTTACCCAAAGGAGTTGAAATCTTACGACCACACAAAAATTTGTACACAGATGTGTATAGCAGCTGTATGCCTAATTCCCCAAACTTGGAACCAAAATGTGCTTCAGTAGTTGAATAGATGAATAAACTCTGGTGCATCCAGTCAATAGAATATTATTCATTGCAACAAAGATATGTTATCAAGTCACAGAAAGACATGAAGGAATCTTCAATGAATCTGACTAAGGGAAAGAAGCCAGTCTAAAAAGGCTACATACTGTATGATTCCAAGTCTAGAAAGCTGACATTCTGGGAAAGACAAAACTATGGAGACAACAGAAATGTTACTAGTTGCCAGAGGTGGTGGGGGTAGGGGGTGAGAGATGAATAGGTAGAACATAGATGATTTTTAGGTCAGTGAAAATAGTCTGTATGATATATAATAATCATGGATCTATTTTATCATGTTGTTGTGTTGTGTTAGTTGCTCAGGTGTGTCTGACTCTTTGCAACCCCATGAACTATAGCCCACCAGGCTCCTCTGTCCATGGAGTTCTCCAGGCAAGAATACTGGAGCGGGTTGCCATTCCCTTCTCCAGGCGATCTTCCTGATCGAGAGGTAGAATCTGGGTCTCCTGCACTGCAGGCAGATTCTTTATCTTCTGAGATGCAAGCCCATATTTCTTCACACACTTGTCCAAATCCATAGCACATACAACAGCAAGAATGAACTGCAATTCTAACTATGGATTTGGGATAATTATGAATCGTCAGTGTAGGTTTGTCAACTGTAGCATGTTTTTATAACCGTCTCTGGTGGGTGATGTTGAAAATGGAGGAGGCTGTGTGGGGAGGTGGTATGTGGAAAATCACTGTATCTTCCCTCAATTTTGTTAAAAACCTAATACTGCTTTTAAAAAGTCTTTAAAATATCACTTAAAATGAAAACTGAGAATTGGAGGAGGAAAAACATGCTTTCATATTCATTAAGCAGAAAAAGTAAAACTCTTAATGTCAGCTCTGGTTCCACTGAGTACTTGTTACTGTGATGCTGTCTGACTTGGTTATTAAGTGGCCCAAGAAAGCCTTAGTAGAAACAAACTCACTGGCTTAATTTAAATTTTGGCCACCCCAGCTCTTCGAGCTATGAATAGACTCACTCTCATTTGTTTGGTCTATAGGGAAAAATCACTTCTTAAAGTATGCTTTGTAAGAAAGTTACTAGATTTCCCTTGAAAATAGCATTCATGTATTGAACCTTTTAAGAAAGAAAAATTTTGCTGAGCATAGAGCAAACAATTTAAAAAGTGATCAAATACAATTTAATGTTAAGAATGCTCATCAAAATAAATGTACGTGCATATTAAAAACACTAATAATTTGCTTAGTTCTGTTGAGTTGTATCATATATATATTAAGGTGCACTGGGCTAAAATGAAGATCTTAATGAATTTTTATATACGGTATGAACTTCTTTCACCATTGCACATATTAAGATATAGAACATCTCCAGCATTTAAGAAGGCTCCCACCCCACTCTACAGTCAGTAGGTACCCCAAGAAGAGCCATTATTCTGTTTTACCTCTTTTTAAATTTTGTATAAGTAAAGTATATAGAATGTATATTTTTGTATCTGACTTCTTTTACTCAACATTATATCTGTGAGATTCATTTATATCATTATGTGTATCATTAGTTCATTCTTTTTTAATCAATGTACAGGATTCTGTTGGAGTTATAATACCACAGTTTGTTTACTTACTGTATAGTTGATAGACATTTTTTCCAGAGTGTGGCTATAATATGAGCATTATTGTATATATCTTTTGGAGGAGAAAAGCATTCATTTTGGATGGTTTGTATCAGCAGGGGAGATGCAGGTCACAGAGTAATTTAAGAGGTGCTGCCGAATGTTTCTCTAAAGTCACTGTACCATTTAACTGTCCCACTGATAATTCAAAAGTTTTCATCCTTCTCCACCCTTCATATTCTTAATTTTAGTCATTTTGCTGGATGTTAGTGATATCTCATCTTACTTTGTATTTTTCTGATGAATAATTATGTTGAGCATTTTTTTTTGTATGTTTATCATCCTAACCTTTTTAAAAAAGGATTTGGGCATTCAGCTTAAAAGTTACTCAAGATGCTTGAGGATGGTGTCAGTTTCTTAGCAGTGGAAAAGAAGATGAGACAAGAGAACTAATATTTACTTAGTGCCTATCATGTTGTGAGAACTTTACATATGCTATCTCAATTAACTCTTTTAATAGCCATATATGGCTATTAGATATTTTTTAGTGGATAGTAGAGTTCATATGTTTATGCGTAGAATTTACTCAATTTCTATTCCCTTCCTATATTCTGATATACCCTAATTTTCCCTTTACTCCACATATGGTGGAAATTAATATTTTTCCAGATTTATGAAGAATCATGGTTATTACTATGGCTTCTTAATAATGTTTCCTTAACCCACTAACTGTCTAACATCATGATGAACAGTCTTCTGTATGCCTTTTGGTGTTTAAATTTTTACACTAAATCATTACCATTATAATTTAAGACACTGTAAAGTTATTTCCATTTTGAAAAACTCTATCCCTTCCTTCTGGCCTGAGAAATCATTTTCTTGCCTTTTAAAATTGTTTTATGAGAGGTAATCAAAGACCTGTTTGCTTTATTACTTATTTTCAAGGCCTTTAAGATCCTAGCTTTTTAAAAATTTTTTTAAATTTATATTTATTTATTTTAATTGGAGGCTAATTACTTTACAATATTGTATTGGTTTTGCCATATATCAACATGAATCTGCCACAGGTATACACGTGCTCCCCATCCTGAACCCCCCTCCCCCCTCCCTCCCTGTACCATCCATCTGGGTCATCTCAGTGCATCAGCACCAAGCATCCTGTATCCTGCATCGAACCTGGACTGGTGATTCGTTTCACATGATATTATACATGTTTCAATGCCATTCTCCCAACTCATCCCACCCTCTCCCTCTCCCACAGAGTCCAAAAGACTGTTCTATACATCTGTGTCTCTTTTTCTGTCTCACATACAGGCTTATTGTTACCATCTTTCTAAATTCCATTTATATGCGTTAATATACTGTACTGGTGTTTTTCTTTCTGGCTTACTTCACTCTGTATGATAGGCTCCAGTTTCATCCACCTCATTAGAACTGATTCAAATGTATTCTTTTTAATGGTTGAGTAATACTCCATTGTGTATATGTACCATGCTTTTTTTTTTTTTAAATAAATTGTCTTATCCAAGCTCCTGAATCAAATATTTACACTCTTTAAGTTTTAGCAATTCTCCCTTATCTGTGAAGTGAAAGTTGCTCAACTGTGTCCAACTCTTGTGACCCCATGGAGTATAAAGTCCATGGAATTCTCCAGATCAGAATATTGGAGTGGGTAGCCAGCCATTCCCTTCTCTAGGGAATCTTCCCAACCCAGGGATTGAACCCAGGTCTCCTGCATTGTGGGAGGATTCTTTACCAGCTGAGCCACAAAGGAAGCCCAAGAATACCAGAGTGGGTAGCTTATCCCTTCTCCAGAGGATCTTCCTGACCTAGGAATTGAACTAGGGTCTTCTGCATTATAGACACATTCTTTACCAAATGAGCTATCAGGGAATCCTCTCCCTTACTGAGCATTTTCCTTTTACAAAAATGTTCTCATATTTATACTTGGTCTCACTGACACAATTAGCCTGTTTCAAGAAAAAAGAGATGGAATGCAAAATGTTGAGAGGAAAAGCAATAATTTTAACTTCAAAAGAAGTTTGTGTGGGACCTTGGTAGGGAGTGTCCAAGCTGACTGATGGTGTTTCTGACATTATTACTGGGGGAGATGTTTCTTACACCCCAAAACTCAAATCCTCTGTCCTTACTCAGCCTGCTACTAAAACAAAACCCAAAATCAGAAATGAAGAAAAGAGTCACTTGAAAAAAATTGACATTTATCAATTTTTTAAAAGACAAAAATATATCTTAAGTTGTCAGGTTGTTTTTGGCTGTGCCACATGGCTTATGGGATCTTAGTTTCCCAACCAAGGGTTGGAATTGGGTCCTTGTCAGTGAAAGCATGTAGTCCTAACCACTAGACTGCTAGGAAATTTCCAATATACCTAAAATATTAACCAAAGTCCTTCTAATATCAGTTCTTAAAAATGAAGGTGAAGGTCAATTGTAAAGGTAAACTCAATATATAGAGTTAATACCTTAAGCATTGTACACAGACTGGGTACATAATAGACTCTCAAAATTTTTTTGTTTGATTTATCTTATTTTTCCTTGTTCAGATACTTTTAACTATCAGTATTATATCCATACACTTGCTTATTTTGTGCCTAACAAAAGCCTATTCATTTTTTGCATAATTCCTTTTACTGCAAAACAAAAGGCATCTTCCTGGGAATATCATAATAAACCACTTCAACTTCTGAAATGTACCAGCTCCAGATCCATTTTATATGTCTTCATTAAGGATGAATACATTATCAACAAGTACCACGAGGGACAAAGACATTTACTTTTGAGCTTTCTTGAGTAATGTTAGATGACATGGTCTAAGTCCAGTAGGCCTGTGGAATTGTTGTATAATTTCTGAGTTTACCTCTATCTTCCCAATGTGGTATAATGTTCAGTAGTTGGAGGTGTTTATTTAACTTTAGACCCATTCTTTGCCATACGTTTGAGTATGTGTATGTGTGTGTGTGCTAAGTTACTTCAGTCATGTCCAACTCTTTGCGACCCCATGGACTATAGCCTTCCAATCTCCTCTGTCTGTGGGATTCTCTATGCAAGAACTCTGGAGTGAGTTGCCATGCCCTCCTCCAGGGGACCTTCCTGATCCAGGGATCAAACCTGCAGCTCCTGCATTGCAGTCAGATTCCTTGCTGCTGAGCCATGGGGATAGATTCACAGGTTTGAGTCAGTTGAGAGAAAGCCTAAGGATTTGATGTAAACGTGCTATCTTGGGTTTGGCAATGGCAATTGCATATATGGATAGACAAGAGGGCTGGTTTCCAGATCTTCAAAGGAGTAGCAATTTCTGATGTTTTTTCCCAAGTTAGTTAATTTTGCCCTTAAACCGACTTTATTAAGTTAAAGAGTCACCAATAAATCTCAATTATAGAATTCAAAAGACTTAGGCCTCTTTTTGGAGCAACAATGTTTTTCTAAGAAAGTTGGGAATAATTCAACTCAGTTGCCTTCAATCCAACTTTATCTGAAAAGATAGAATTAGCCCTTCATTAAGACAGAGTGGGGAACTGGACAACACACACATACACACACACACAAACCAAGACCTGAATGAGGGTGAGACAGTGACCAGGTGTTTGATTGGAGTTACTGCTCAAATTGTGGGGAATGATATTTCTAGGCTGTTATGTTGATATTTGTGAGCAGGCTATTCTAAGATTTTTGGATAGGCTGAACAGGATATGGCTGGGTGTGACAAAGATGTGGCTGCTCAGGAAGAGCAACCCAAACCAGGAAAGGGGATGACAGAAATGCATGACCTTTATTTAGAGGAAAGTTCCTGCATCCTTGTAGATTTGAGGTCTTAATCAATGAAGATGTGTGTGTAACACCAAGGGGAAGGAAACGTGATTTTCACCACTCTCTCTTGTTTAGCTTTAGCTTTTATTAAACCCCATGGGGAAATATGGTACACTCCACTGAAGATATGTCTTTCCACGGCAGTGTGTCCATGAGGATGACTGCGGAAGACAGCAGCAGGGAAAAGAAGAGGGAGAACCTTTTGGAATGAAATGCAGTATCAGAGGGAGAATCATCCTGGCACACATCTTACCACCCTTGACATGACCTGTGACTTAGAAGAAAAAAGTAAAATCTTTGCACATTTCAGAATCAGTGGCTGAAAATCAGAGCAAACCACCTGATAAATGGTAAATAAATAATATGGTGCTCTTCTCCCCAAATTCACAGGGCAGTTCCAATTTTTACTCCAGTTTGTGTTAGAGTGATTTTTAGAGGTCTTTCTGGAAGTACTTTCTCATTCTTTCTTATTCACTTTCAATAGATATTGTTGAGTATGTCGACATGTGAAAGTTTCACATTCCTTGAGTGTGAACTGTTAGGCGAGAAGACAGAAGTTAAAGTGAAAAAACAGTAGTGATCACAGAACGGAAGGCTTTCCTTTTCCCCTAGACTTGGCATTTATCCTGTAGGACCTAAGGAATAGTATACACAGAGGGGAATCATTGAAAAGCTTTAAAGAGAGAAAATAATTGCATTAAAGTACTATAAATAGTCAATGTTCATTTTTCTTTTGCTTTACGTGATTGGTTTAAGGTGATGGTTCCCAAATTTATCTGAACCTTAGAATCATCTGAAGATCTTTGGAAAATTCCAGAGCCCCGCCCACATCCCCAACTGATTAACTCACAATCTCAGAAGTGTATGTTGGGAAACATAGAAATAAACAGAAAAAAAGTAAGTATTATCTAGGAGCAGATTGAACTGACTTGAGATGGATTGCGCCAATTCTTTTATTTATTTAGTATTTTTTAATGACTTTTTACTTCCTAATTTTTAAGTGATGGTAAATGGCATGATGAAAAAGTGCCAGGACCTCTCACCAAAACAGAAATCTATTCAGTTGTGTTAATGCATAGACAACTTTTTATCTTGCTAGAATGAATTGGAGCTTGGGATGAGGCAGAAAAGATGATTTTCTGGAGACTATATCCTTGGGTCCATAAATTCCCCTTTATTTCTCCCCCTTGCCGCCATCTATTTTCAATATAGCATGATTCATTTATACAATATTCCTGCTTAGCGAGAAGATAGTATTTATTTTCACCGTGATGTGTGATCTGAGTAGACACGGCCATATGCGTCAGTTGTAGGTAAACTCTGTTCTTGTTATGTGGTTCAGGTGAGGATTGCTTAACGTACAAAAGGGCTTGTTCATTGTGTCCTGTGTCACCCTTTTCTCTTCTCCTTTGGGTGCAAAGCAGACACTTTCCCCTTGACTTTCCTTGAATAATGAGAAGGAATTTTTTTTTCTTTTTTAGTTATAACATCCTATTTAGTTAAAACACAAACACATACACACACACAAATGCAAACTATGAACCCTTCTTGGCCTAGCAGCTAACCTTAAACTAGAACGTTTACCTGAGATGAAGTATACAGGAAATGATTCTTCACTTTACCTCCAGATTTGGTAAATGTTCTTGCCTGGAGAATCCCAGGGATGGGGGAGCCTGGTGGGCTGCCGTCTATGGGGTCGCCCAGAGTCGGACACAACTGAAGCGACTTAGCAGCAGTAGTAGCAACATGTTGCTAGGAAATTTGAATTTTAAACAAGTGCTCTGACGCTTCTGATATGCTTTGTCTGACGTCACTTTCAGAAACACTGAATTTGGCAGTTGAGATGCAAAGATAAATAAGGGGAGGAGAACTTCCCTGTGGTCCAGTGGTTAAGGCTCTGCACTTCCAGTGCAAGGGGGCACTGGTTCGATCTCTGGTTGGGGAAGATTCCCACAAGGCACATGACGCAGTCAAATAAATAAGTAAATTGGGGGAAACGGCTTTAGAAGTGTTTTGGGTTGAAACAATTCTTTTTTGGCTTCCATATTTGTCATAGATATTGTTCTGAACTGCAATGAATTTTCTCCTGCCACAAGGCCTAAGAAAAATGTCCAAGCAGGGCCCTCTTCCATCTTTGAAGTAGGCTCTTCATCTCTCTTTCTCCCTCTTTTTTTCCCCTAGCTTCTCATGGCGCATTTGCTTTTCTGTCACCATCCATACTGTATTGTGTTGGAGTTTTGGATTCTCCTCATTTGTTAGCTTTGTCCCCACGTTTAATCCTATTTATTTATTTAATACTCATCCATTAGGGGCTCTACCTGGCCAGCCCAGCCAATGGATCTCTGGGTCCAGGTGAGCCTGAAGCTTGTCTGTTCAGTAGTAGTTTTCTGCTGAGGTTGTCATGGAATGGATATTGAACTGGAAACTCTGTGATCTAGTCTCACTTTCCTATTTAGCCACGGAATGATCTTGAACAAGTTCTCTTTCTAAAGTCTGTCTTCTTCTTTGGAAAGTGGAGAAACTAATATCTGTTCTTCCTACCTAATCATGAAAAGAAGTGAAATGCTCTGTATGTTAAAATAATTTGTAAATGACTGAGGCTGTGGTTCGCAAACTTTGGCTTGCATCAGACTCACCTGGAGGAACACCTTGCTGAAACCCACCCCCAGGTTTTGTGATACAGCAGGTCTGGAGGAGGGCCTGGGAGTTTGTCATTCTAGATGGTTCCAGGAGATAAGGACACTGATGTTGCTGGCTTCAGAATCATGCTTTGAGAAGACAGGTCTAAGGCATTATTATAAAATGGTCTAATCTCTCAGTTTACACATATTCTTTGTGTTTCCCAATGGATCTAAAATGCTGAGATGCCATTAATGGTATTAAAGTGAGCTAAGGGTAGTTGAAAACTGACTAGTAGGTCTTCATAAACTACCTACTAAATGTGCCCTAGAAGCAAAACAAACAAACAAACAAACATATGTCACCAGGGAAATGCCACAAATCTCTAAGAAATCTTATTTTAAACTTTGCACTTTCTCAGATAATGAGTTAATTTATTTTTCTGGATATGGAAGTGGCCAGTATTATCTTTGGGCTGAAGGCAGATATGCCCAGTTGGGGCATCTGAGTGGGGGCCTCCCTAGGTTCTTCCTGCTGCCTACACATTTAACGGTGCAGTCCTGGGTGAATATAATGAAGAAGAACAGGGCACTATCAACTTCAAAGTAAATGTGCTATGCTGTAAATGGTCATGCAGAGAAGCATGCAAGACCATTCTAGCTTGAAAATTAAAATATGTCATGACATAGCTATAAAACTCTGAGCTGCCAAGCCAACATCATTCTGGCTTATGGCTCTTAGACCTCACAAAAGGAGGTTAATTAATGAAACAAACCTGTTGTAAAATGGTCTAAAGAAAATCTGATGGCTTAGGATAAACTTTAAGGTGCCAAATGGGATTACATCTATCTAAGCAGAGAAGGAGCTGGCCGGATGTCAGGGAAACTCAGAATGCCTGTAGGTCCGTCTGTGAATCTGGAGCATGTCTACGTGTGTAGCATGTGTCTTTGACGAAGCATCAGAACAATCAGGCCTTTGAAGGGAGGATAGGTCAGCCTAATTGGGCTTTCCCAAGCAGCTGTGCATACTGTTCAATTAAAAAGGAAAGATGGGTCAGCTTAAAGCCATTCACATGACTCGGATTAGCTGTTCAGGTCCTACAGAGGCCCAAGCTAAGGAATCCTTGCTCACTGTTCCTTCAAGGGTACAAGGATGCATCTGGCCTGAAGTATGGCTCTTGGTTGCCCTCTGCAGGGATAAAGACCAGGAGGCTTGTTTGGGGAAAAGAGGTAAGAGAATTGCAGGCCTTAGAAAAATACGTACGCTATGGCAATAAATTTCAAGGCATGCTGAGCTCTTTAAGGCCTATCCAGAGTGGGTGATTTAACAAGGAGACAATATTTCAGGAACCAAGGTTAGTGCTTTAGCTATACAAGGCATTGGCTGACTTGGGAAAACAGAGTAATTTAGGTCTGAGACCAATAGGAGAATGATGAGGATTTCTTTTTTTTTTTTTTTTCTCCTCTTCTTTCATCAGAAGGCTATAGCTTTGTGGAGGTGATCTTAGGATAAAACAAAAACAGTGCCACGCGCATGTGTGCACACACACACATGTCTTGTTTTTATATATTTAGTACTGATGTTAGTGGAACTAATAAAAAGCAGATTGGTCACAGCGTCACAGAAAATCAATTCTCAAGCTTTTTCTTATTCATGTTGTTTGATGGTATTGCTCTCATCTGATACTTGAGGGTCACAACATGAGTTTCAAATGGGCTGTCCCTTAGAGTGGAAATGAAGACGCTGTCCTGGGTCACACACAATAATAAAAAGTGACCCCTTTCTTAAAATATATGCTTTCCTTGTTCTACAGTTGCAGGGGTTATAGGAAAGAACTTTTGCAGTTCTCTTCCATGAGGCTTTTTTCCGGGTAATAGAAATCATCAGCTGAAAAATGACATATGTGCATTACTCATGCATTTATAAATTAGTATTGATCAACCTTTGGGAAATTTTATGACTTCATGGTGACCTAATGCTTTGTCATTTGTTCTCACATGTTAGTAGAAACTAGTAAAAACTGGCTATGCAAATACATGTTCAAAGATAGATCAGAGACTATGGTGGTCTGTAGATTACAGACAAAGAATACATATTCCCACCAGATAATTTGTATCAGTATGTATTTATGGAGTATACAGAGAGGAGACATTTAGGGAACAGCACAGAAATGGTTGGTAAACAGAAATCTGCCATTTTTCTATTTCTCTTTGTTGAAGAGAAATGAAAGTGTGTTTAGCCATTTGGGGTAAAAATGCAATAAAAAATATCTGTGGATAATGGTGGCACGTATGTGAGGAAGAATAGTAAGATTTTAGAAGAGCGAAAGGAAAGAGATGAGGACCAGGCAAGCAACACTTGGAGACTCCGCTTTCTTGTATAATTATAGATTTGGGTGATACTAGCATTGCAGTTAGTTGGATTCCACTGGAACCCAGCTTCAACTGGATATAAGTGTAATACGGATCCCCCAGAAGTTTCATCACGAAATAGGTTTGAGAAAAACCTGGTCTTGTCAGGTGAATTGAATAGTTTTATTAACTGCTGAACTTTTCAGGCTTTCACATACCAATAAATATTAGGAGTTTCCAAGAGGTAGACATGATATACTAAGTTTCCAGTTTTTTAACCATGCAAACTTTTTTTCCACTGTACTATAAAAATGCTAACTTTCATGATTGTTAGTGTCTTTTCCAGTTCCAAAATGATATAAACAATTGAGTTCATAAAGAGAGACAGTATACAATAGAACATGGATATAA
The DNA here is from genome assembly GCA_006408695.1 of Aepyceros melampus. Lineage (NCBI taxonomy): Eukaryota > Metazoa > Chordata > Mammalia > Artiodactyla > Bovidae > Aepyceros > Aepyceros melampus. The sequence continues at coordinate 123,025 of SJXQ01001104.1, forward strand.
TTAACCATGTAATTTGGGTGAACATAACTTTGTTTTGCATCCTGAAACATAATTGCAAATTATTATTATTTTTTTCTTAATTTTCTACACATTGCCTGATTAGGATAAACAAACTTAAGGCAGAAAAAAAGTCACTAGTAAAATGAGAAAAGACCAGATATTTGTATGGCGATGAAGGAGATCTTTGTTTCAGATGGGTATTCCCTGTGGGATCTCTAGCAGCAGCATGTTACTGGTTTTAAAGGCAGCATCATAGCTGGTTGTAAAACTGAAGCTCTTCCCCATCTTTATTTTCCACCCTACTAACTTGTGCGATATGCCCACCACAGGCAGGCTCCCACACTGCGTCCATGTTGGGCCTTCATAATTAAGAGAGAAAATGTGGAATGTTCAAAGGTGAGCCACAGAGATTATTAAGGAACTAGAAAACAAGCCCGATTTAGACAGGTTAAATGAGACGGGATTATTTTTTTTCCAAGCCTGCAGGAGAGTAAGTAGAGATACCAGTTAACAATGCCAGTTAATGGTAATTTCTAGTAAGTGACGTGTTATTAAGGAGATAAAGATGACCAGCCATTCTCCACTTCAGTGTGGACGGAACAGATGTTCCAGCTGTGAGGGTTTATCTTAGACACAGGGAGTGGTTTTCTTCCTAGATGGTTTTGCACCCTGATTGCAGTGACTTACCATTTGATCAGGTCAAAAAGGAGTTTCCTAAAGGTACTTTACCAAATAACTAATCATGTTAACTTATTTAATTCTTATTATGGGCCCTGTACCATCTTGGGTGCTTTAATATACCTTGTATCGTTTCATTTTCACAAGAACTTTTGGAGAAATCTATTTTATTCTTGTTTTATAGATGTAAAAAATAAGCCTTGTTAGCTATCACCCATTTTCGTTGGTTTTCTTTTTAAATTTATTTATTTTTAATTGAAGAATAATTGCTTTACAATATTTTGTTTGTTTCTGCCAAAAATCAACATGTATCAGCCACAGGTATACCTATGTCCCCTCCTTCTCGAACTTCCCTCCCACCTCCCACCCGCTCCCACCCCTCTAGGTTGCTGTAGAGCCTGGATTTGCGTTCCAAGTCATACAGCAGTTTCCACTGGCTCTCTGTTTTATATACGGTGGTGCGGACGTTTCCATGCTACTCTCTCAATCAGTCTCCCCTGTGCCCCGCATTCCCCCACTTGAGGCCAGTTTTAAAAGCTAGATCTGCCTGACCCTGAGCCTCATAATGTGTAACTTCCCCGCTGCTGTGATCTCCTTGGGTAGGTCAGTTAATGTTTCTTTAAGTTTGCTTCTCAACAATAATATATCTATATTAAATTATAGATTAAATAATTTATTTATATTAAATAATTATTAAATAATAATCAGTTCAGTTCAGTCGCTCAGTCGTGTCCGACTCTTTGCGACCCCATGAATTGCAGCACGCCAGGCCTCCCTGTCCATCACCAACTCCAGGAGTTCACTCAGACTCACGTCCATTGAGTCCGTGATGCCATCCAGCCATCTCATCCTCGGTCGTCCCCTTCTCCTCCTGCCCCCAATCCCTCCCAGCATCAGGGTCTTTTCCAATGAGTCAACTCTTCGCATGAGGTGGCCAAAGTACTGGAGCTTCAGTTTTAGCATCATTCCTTCCAAAGAAATCCCAGGGTTGATCTCCTTCAGAATGGACTGGTAGGATCTCCTTGCAGTCCAAGGGGCTCTCAAGAGTCTTCTCCAGCACCACAGTTCAAAAGCATCAATTCTTCGGCGCCCAGCCTTCT
>SJXQ01001104.1:125363-158020 GCA_006408695.1 Aepyceros melampus
TAACATATAATGTAATTGATATATTATTAAATAATATATAATATATAATACAATGTATAATATAATAATATTTAATAATAATATAATAATATACAATATATAAATAATATATAATATATGTAAAAATATATATGAGTGTTGCAAGAGTCAGACACGACTTAGCAACTAAACCACCAACCTCCTGGGAAGAATCTAGCAAGTGTGGCAGGGGGAGTCCTAGGCATCTGGGCTCAACATAAGATGAGCCACCTCCAACAGTGTGCAGATATGGGCTCCAAATTCTAGATCATGCTGCCTTCCTCATCCAGAGGCAATGCCTTTAATGTGCGATTGTGGTGTGTGGAACCTGGGCACATCCAAATCAGAGAATGAGGTCACATAAGATAGCATCTTACCAAGTCAGATCCAGAGCATAAGGTCATGCAGTCAGGGCTAATGAATATTATGTAGGGATATTTGTATAAAAATGAAAAAATACAGTCTACAGAAATGGTCCAACAGCATATATATCAGATTTCTTGCCAGGCTCATTCATCACTCACATAAGAGAGCTCTTCTCAAGTCTTCAGTGACATTGAATCACCTAGCATCTGACTTCCATGGGCTTATAGGTGATTTTCCTAATAGTCTCTCTATCATCCTCCTGTCCCACTTGGAAGAAAAATATACCAAATAATTGAATATACTTTCCTAATATTTATCATTACTTAGCTTATTTGGCAGCCACTCTGACAGAATCCCCAAAGCTGTTATGGTTTGGTATTACAAGTACACAGAACTATGCATTAGGATCATTGGTATCCTTCAGGTTGTTCAGCAGAATTACTAATAATCCCTGATAAACTGCTCTTTAATTGTCCTCAGTTGCTACCAAAAACTTGCATGATTCTGTGAATCTGTACCCTCCTGAGCTACCCTCTTCCTCAGCAGAAGCTGTCCATCTCACTTTATTATTAAAAATCTAAAAGATGCCCTCAGTCCTGAAGTCCTTCAGCTCCTAAATGTGTATCTGCAAGGATCTTACCTCTTTGATCTCCAAAGAAGAGTGACCCTCATTCTCCCTAAAATGTATCTTTCCCCCTCATGCTAAGTCCCACCACAGCCCTTCTACCAGGAGACCTTGCTTTAGGAACCACCATCCTGTCCTGCTTCTTCACTCTCCTTATCCTCCAGCTCTCTTTCCCATTGGTATATAAGTGTGGGGAAGTATCACTCACAATTTTTAAAAAAAGTCCTCTTTTTCACTGTATTATTCTTTATATTTCCTTTTATTTCAGACAAGTCTTCAAAAATGTTTGTATTGTGTCCACAGTCTTCTCTCTCATTCGGCTCACCTGGATTCAACATACACCCTGATATTTTCTCATCAGTCCACTGATGAGCAGAGTATACTCTCTGAGATTATCAACATCTTCCTAGATGCCCAGTCCAATGGTGACCTTGAAACCTCATCTCACCTTATAGGATTTCTCTCTGGTGATAGACACACCTTCCTTTTTGAAACACAATTTCCCCGATTCCATTTTCCCTCATATGTTTAAAACGTCTCTTTTTATTCCTCATTAGTCACTAATTTCAGGTCCTGCTTCTGCTTTACTCCTAGATTTTAAAATATCTCAGGATTTTGTCTTTAGTTTCCCTTCTTTCCCTTTCCTTTTCAGAGTGTACTCAGTCCTCTTTTCCAGGCCCTGGACTTCATTAACCACAGGGCAGCCAATGGCTCCAAAAACTCACTTCTACCACCATTCTTTCTTCTAAGCTCCAGATACATTTATCCAATTGCTTATAGAATCACCATTTGGGTAGTTTTACCCATATTTCAAAGTTAACAAGTCATATTTTAAAGTTTACAGTGCTTCCTACATGGGAACAACAAAGTGGAAAGAAGTAGAGATAAAAGACTGATAATTCCAAGATCAAAATCAGAAGTTTGAATAAAGAGCATAAACTTTATTTGTGGTGGTTTGATTTGTATCATACATGAATAGATTATACTCCTAAATGAAAGAAGAAAAAGTGACTATAAGTGGATTGAGTGACAACACTTTCTGTCTGATTAACACAATGTCAGTGTGAGGTCAAAAGGTAAGTGGGGCTTCTGCTGTATGAACACTGGGAGAGTTATTTCTCACTCCTCATTTTTCCCCAGAAAAGACATCATGTACATTACATTCTCAGGAAAGAACAGTACTGGATAAACAACTACTTTCTGCCCCTGAACAAATCCTCAGGTCTAGAAGAATTTCTAATATTATTGGTAAATTTGGGGGAAAGAGCAGAGCACGGTGATCTGCTCAAGCCTGTCTCTGCCTCCCTTTCTCTCTCTCCTTCCCTCTTACGTCTGCTTGTCTACAGGAAGGGCAACATCTTCTCTGGTCTAGTTATCTGGAGCGAAGAGAAAAAATTCTACTCAGAGAGTTTAATAGGATACCCGTTGATACTTGTCCAATCTAGATTATACTCTTAAACTGATGTTATGAACTCCATCAGTTTAACTTCCTTATTTCCATTTTTTAAAGTTTGGAAAGAGAAGAAAGGAGTATCATTTATTTACTTTCAAGATACCAACACATTAATAACAATCAAATGTCATCAGATATTCTGAAACTTGTGGCTTTACAAGTTTCTCAAGATACATTTATCTTTATAGCTCTTATTGAATAACAAACATTGACTCTTTTCTCTAACTCTATAAAAAGGATAATCTTTTAAATTCATGTATATGGACTTGGTAAAATTTTTTATGTTCTACACAGTTATGTATTTTTAAAAATGTATATAATCATATAGATATTATGTGATAATGAAATGAAGAGACTCAAAGTATATAGCATTGTCCCAGGAAGGAGTATTATTAGATATCATTAAAGTATTTTGAAAATGAATATTTTTGATGTAACATAAAAATGAGTTTATATGAAAAAGACATCTTGTATTTATGGATTGGAAGATTCTCCAAGCAATCTACACATGTGTACAATCTCTATCAACATCCCAACAGTCTTTCCTGCAGAAATGGAAAAGCTGATGCCACTTCCCACCTAGGATGACTAGATCAAAAAAAGAAAAGAAAGAAAAATAGCAAGTATAGGTTAAGTTGTGGAGAAATTGAAATACTCATTTATTGCTAGTGAAAATGTGAAATTGTTCAGCAGCTGTGAAAAATAATTTGATTATTCCTCAAAAAAGTTAAATAGAATTACCATCTGATCCAAAAGTTGCACCCCTAGGAATATACGTTGTTGTGTTCAAACAAGAATGTTCATAGCAGACTATTCACAAAGGCTAAAATGTGGAAACAACCTATATGCCCACTGGAATGAACAGATACACAAATGGTGGTATATCCATACAACAGAATATCATTCAGCCATTAAAAGGAATGAGGTTTTGATACATCAACAAAGTTGACGAACCTTAATGATATTGTGGTAACTGAAGGAAGCTAGATACAAGAGGCTACCTGTTACATACTGTGTAAGTCAATTCACATTAAATATCCAGAATGGGCGAGCTGATGGAGGCAGAAAGCAGATTAGTTGTTGCCAGGGACTGAGGGTATGGAGGATGGAGATTTAATGGATATGATTTTGTTCTTTTTAGGATAAGGAAAATATTCTGGGACTAGGTAGTGGTGATGGTTTCATGACTTTCAATGCCATTGAATTTATCCTTTTAAATGGGTAAAATGCTAGACTTTATGTTACGTATATTTTACCACAATGAAAACAAAAACCCTGCATAAACAAGATTTGATGATCCCTATAATAAGATAGAATGATAACATTTTTTGGCTGCTTAAGGAGATCCTACCAGTCCATCCTAAAGGAGATCAGTCCTGGGTGTTCATTGGAAGGACTGATGCTGAAGCTGAAACTCCAATACTTCGGCCACCTCATGTGAAGACTTGACTCATTGGAAAAGACACTGATGCTGGGAGGGATTGGAGGTGAGAGGAGAAGGGGACAACAGAAGATGAGATGGCTGGATGGCATCATGACTTGATGGACATGAGTTTGGGTAAACTCCGGGAGTTGGTGATGGACCGGGAGGCATGGTGTGCTGCGATTCATTGGGATCGCAGAGTCGGACATGACTGAGTGACTGAACTGAAGAAAATATAGTGGAAAGATTCTCAACCATACTTAGATAACACTCAACTCTTCATGCTATTGTTGTTTCTTGTTCATGCTATAAGATACTATGTTTCTTTTTAACCCACAGCTTCTAAAATAGAGGAGTATCCAGGGATAAGAACATAAAACTGTGTTGAATTGAAGGCATGTATCTTGCAATCACAGAAACAGACACTACAATATTTGAAAAAGTATGAATTGTCTCTCTTTGAAGTATTCATATTTAGTTAGCTATTGTTTCAATATTTATACTCTATTATTGAAATGAAAACTTTAGAGATTTCCTAGGGCAAAGATTATGGGTGTGTGCTTTGGAAGGAGAATAAAGGAGCTATTCAGAAAGATATATATAATCTTTAAAACATAGATTTATAAACAAAAATCTTTTTAAAATACGTGAAAGCCACCATCAATGAAGTGAACGTTTTCTCTTCTTGTCAAGGAAAGCTAAAATGTTACATTCCTTGTAAAACACATTGAGAAAACATTGGTTTCTGATGGACTGTTGATTAATTCCTGCACAAAATGCTGACTATTTTTAGAGGAAAAAGACTTTTTTTTAGCAAACAGATTGAGTTCATATTAATTAAACCTCATCAGTATGGCTTAACCTCTCATCCAATTCTGCTCTTTTAAATTTTAATAACTGCAGTTTCCCAATTGCTAACTCCAACTACTGTCATGAATGACGTTTTTAGGAACATTCTACTCTTGCAGTGGTGGCTTTAGTATTTCCATTTCTACCTAGGGGACATAAAGACTTGTATTTTCACACAAAAGTAAGCTATGTTCCCCTGTTTAGATATGTATAAAAGAGAGGTGGAAGATAAAGGCTGTACATCAGATTTGCTTGATATAAATGTCTACATTTTAATTATAGATACAGACAAGCCTAGTGCAGAAAGCAACATTTTAACAACACACTCTTTTTCTGTTTGTTTGTTTCGTGTCACTCCACATGGCATGTAGGATCTTAGTTCCCTGGCCAGAGATCAAACCCACTCCCCTTGCACTGGAAGTGCAGAGTCTTAATCATTGGACCACCCAGGAAGTCCTAACAGCAAATTATATAGATGATAGAATGAAATACACTCAGGTGGTATATTAAATACAATATCTGTGTTTTATGAAATAGAACAATAAGACCTGGCTCCTCTGTACTTTGGGGCAAATGGGAGGATTGTTCTAGTGATGACTATATGCCTTGATTTAGTCAATGAAATTTGAATGAACACAACATCTAGATAGAAGCATGTGAGAACCAGTGGGCAATTCTTCACCAACCCTTTCCACCACCATGGCAATCAGAAATGTTTCAGCTGGGGGAAACCCCATCCTTATGAGCTCTTATTTGAGGACAATTCAGTTTCAACTGAGTCAAACTGAGCAGGTTGTATCAATAAGTTTTATTTATTTGTTTTAAATTAATTTATTTATTTTAATTGGAGGCTAATTACTTTACAATATTGTAGTGGTTTTTGCCATACATTGACATGAATCAGCCATGGGTGTACATGTGTCCCCTATCCTGAACCCACCTCCCACCTCCCTCCCCATCCCATCCCTCAGGGTTGTCCCAGTGCACAGGCCTTGAGCACCCTGTCTCATGCATTGAAACTGGACTGGTGATCTATTTCACATATGGTAATATACATGTTTCAATGCTATTCTCTCAAATCATCCCACCCTCACCTTCTGCCACAGAGTCCAAAAATCTGCTCTTTACCTCTGTGTCTCTTTTGCTGTCCTGCATATAGGGTCATCATTACCATCTTTCTAAATTCCATATATATGTGTTAATATACTGCATTGGTGTTTTTGTTTCTGACTTACTTCACTTTGTGTAATAGGCCCCAGTTTCACCCACCTCATTAGAACTGATTCAAATGCATTCTTTTTAATAGCGAGTAATACTCCATTGTGTATATGTACCACGGCTTTCTTATCCATTTGTCTACTGATGGACGTCTAGGTTGTTTCCATGTCCTAGTTATTGTAAACAGTGCTGCAATGAACGCTGGGGTACACGTGTCTCTTTCTTTGGAGAAATGTCTGTTTAGTTCTTTGGCCCATTTTTTTGATTGAGTCATTTATTTTTCTGGTATTGAGCTGCATGAGCTGCTTGTATATTTTTATGATTAATTCTTTGTCAGTTGCTTTGTTTGCTATTATTTTCTTGCATTCTGAAGGCTTTCTTTTCACCTTGCTTATAGTTTCCTTTGTTGTGCAAAAGCTTTTAAGTTTAATTAGGTCCCATTTGTTTATTTTTGCTTTTATTTCCATTACTCTGGGAGGTGGGTCATAGGGGATCCTGCTGTGATTTATTTCAGAGAGTGTTTTGCCTCTGTTTTCCACTAGGGGTTTTATAGTTTCTGGTCTCACATTTAGATCTTTAAAACATGTTTGGTTTATTTTTGTGCATGGTATTAGAAAGCGTTCTAGTTTCATTCTTTTACAAGCGGTTGACCAATTTTCCCAGCACCGCTTGATCATCTTTTCTCCATTGTATATTCTTGCCTCCTTTGTCAAAGGTAAGGTGTCCAGAGGTGCGTGGACTTATCTCTGGGCTTTCTATTTTGTTCCACTGATCTATATTTCTGTCTTTGTGCCAGTACCATACAGTCTTGATGACTGTAGCTTTGTAATATAGTCTGAAGTCAGGCAGGTTGCTTCCTTCAGTTCCATTCTTCTTTCTCAAGATTGCTTTGGCTATTCAAGGTTTTTTTTGTATTTCCATACAAATTGTGAAATTGTTTATTCTAGTTCTGTGAAAAATACCATTGGTAGCTTGATAGAATTTAAAATCATTGACTCAGGAATTGTTTGTTACAGTAGCATTACCTGCTTTTACTAAGGCAATATATTATAGACTTAAGCAGCATATACAGTGTGACATGTAACATAAATATGAATGCATTTAGAAATGTCATGAAGAGTTACAACAAAATACAACACAAAATATAATAGTATCTAATATTATATACTGGAGAAGGCACTAGCGACCCACTCCAGTACTCTTGCCTGGAAAACCCCATGGATGGAGGAGCCTGGTGGGCTGCAATATTATATACATAGTCCTGTATTGTTGTTATTCCAATGATAATTTTCTGCTCTCCAAGAAATGGAGGTAACCCTATACTAGAATAGGGATGTGTTTGCTCTGGGTCCTCTCTGTGTCCTCTTCTTTTGTTGTCAAGCTCAGGATAATTCATGGCTCTATTTCTGTGTATTAGAGTGTTTTATTCTAATCAATCTGAGACTTGAGACATAGTGCTGTGCTGTGCTTCGTAGCTCAGTCATGTTTGACTCTTTGCGACCTCATGGACAGCAGCCTGCCAGGCTCCTCTGTCCCTGGGGATTCTCTAGGCAAGACTACTGGAGTACCCTCCTGTACTCCATAGCCTCCAGAATACCGGAGAATACTGCTATACCATCCTCCTTAGACACAGTACTTCTTGGTATAAAAGCAAACATATATTACAGAGTGTTCTCATTCTTTAAGCCTGAAATTTTGGAAATTCAAATCTATAAAGTATATCTACAATATTTTATTGAAATTACTGTAGCTGTTTTCTGTTTCTAATTATTGATTTTTCAGAAAATGAAAAATCCTGGAAATATAGCTCTGCTGGTGTTTCTAAAGTCAGCAGAAAAATGCTTCTCCTGGTCTTTTTGTGATCTCCTTGGGATTTTGCTATTTTCTTGGAATTTTTGTTGCAGGTTTCATTGTCATAGAACCCTGAAGATTTCTTTCACTAAAACTTCTCAGAAGTGATTATATAGTTGTATGTGCAATCATTTTTAATGTGTCTTCCAAGAATTAGGCTATCAGTTCTAGAAGTATGATTTGTTTACTGCTTTGTCCCCAGAAGCCAGCACCAGGCTTGTTGCATAGTAGGTTTTTGGACAAATATTTATTAATAAATGACTGAAAAAATTTTCCAAATTTTTTTCTTCTCTGCTGTCTGGTGGTTTTTTCTCCTCCCAGTACCACTTCTGTTTACATGACAGCTCAGTGAAAATCTATGGAAAAATGAATTGCATGATTAGTAGAGAGGTCTATTTTCCTCTCCTTCCATCCCACCTGATTTCATCTACTACATGAGAGCAACATAACTGAAACCTGTTTGTGGTTCTGAATACTGAGCACCTAAAACCATGTAAATCTCTTCATTTTTTAACTTTTTTATGATTGTGATTTATGGTGGTGATGGTGAGCCTGGGTGTCAGGTGGGAGTGTTGTATTTGTAATTAGAAAGCGAAACAGATGTTGAAGGCTTCATCTGAAATTATGTTGCCATTATAATAGTTCTCATTGCTCACTGATCATTTTCTAGTTCATCTATTGAAATTCTCTCTGAAAAGATCTGGGTCTCAAGATAATGCTCACCAGATGAGGGTTTCACTGTTGTAGAGGACCAAACAAATTTTGATTCATTATGCTTATAAAACAAGACCCCCAAAGCTCCCATGTGCAAAGGCATGGAAACAGAAATGAAAACATTCTATTTTTTTTTTCCATTTTGGAGTCAAAGTATTGGATGCAAACATGTTTATGCACTGACTTTTGGACTCTGAGTTATTACAGAATTTACCTAGCTTATTATCTTGATCAACATTCACTTTTTTTTCCAGCTGATCAAAGGACAGAAGAGAGAAAACTGCGTCCTCAATCAACCTAATCCTGTTTAAAGGTAAACATCGCTAGGGTAATCAAGTGTATCTCGGCACACTAAGTTATGGAATGAAAAATACCATTCGTGCTCTCCCCATGGTGTTCCTCCGTCAGAGCATGGCTCACACAGGTGGCTCTGGTGGCAGCTGAGATGATTTGTAAGCTCTGCTAACACTGGCACCTGGGCAGTAGAAAGGATGTGATACTGTTAATTTTAGTTCAGTGAGAATTTACCAGAGGATGGTGTCATTGAACAGGAATGGGTGTAAAAATAGGGGTGGATATCGGAAATAATTTAGGCCTATTCATCTCTCCCTCTGCTTCCTTCATGCAGAAGGAACCTGACCCCCGGTTCCACAACCTTGAGTATAGCACAGTCCAAACATGTCTGGCTAAGGTCAGAAAGAACTTGAGTGTTGCAAATATGGCCAAACAGAGAGCCTTGGGAACAAATGTATGCCTGTGTATGACCACCTAGAATACATCATGAGGGCAGGGCTGATCTTTTTGTTTGTCACTAAATCCTCAGCTCCAAGCACAGTAGATGGTAGATGCTAGAGTCTTAGTAATTGATTATTATTAGACCATTTTACATGCCAACAATGTTACTAAAAAATAAACGGTCCTTTGTTAGTTGTGAATGTTGAGTCCAGTAGACCTGGATTTTAGGCTCAATAAAACACCAAAAATGTCTAGAACCAGATACCAGATCTCAGACGCAAGTCTGCAGACAAATTTCTCTTATCTTGGGGTGGAAACACTTCTCTGTCTGGTTTCACCAGTGGAAATAATTGTCCTCATCTGAACTTGTATGAACCAGGCTGTTCCTTCTGCAAATGGAATTCTGCTCTTAGGAACGAATAAACATCAGCCAGTGAGCAAAAGGAACTACATATGAGACAGGAAATTCAGGTAATGAATTACAGAGCTGCATTGAACAAATCTGCTTTGATGTGACATAGGCGTGCTGGTGGCAATAAGATGTTGGCCACGCCCATTTGATAAAGCACATGGAAAGGCTCTTCCAGTGTAAGAGCCTCTATAAATGTGTGAGTGTGCACACATCACTCTTTGATCAGTTAATGGAATCCCCATGAACACACATTTTTATCCCCAAATGGCTGTTAGTCAAGTTTTTCACCTTTTGCTTTACATTCTTTCATGCTGCCCCTTGACTTCATGGAGTCATTCTCTATTCTACTTCAAAGAGCATTGTCTGTTTATTATCCCTATTGTGTACAGAAGAAAAAGAAGAAAAAACTTTTAAATAGAGCATTGCAAATTTGCCCAGAATATATATCTGTGTATAGAAGAATGATGTGTACAAGATCAGCCCTGCAAAATCCCATTCATTTACCAGGAGATGTTCTCAATTAGAGAAATGTCTCAAGATCTGTATCCTTCCATAGGGTTGAATGCTTTTCTTCCTCTGATAAAGAGGCGTTTAACAGGTGACACATCATTTCAATTAATTACAACTCCAATATTTTGGACAGTGAGGGCTTCATTTTACAAATAAGTTTGAAGAATAAATCCCTAGTACATAGGTGACTAATGCTGTAAGTAAAATATTTTAGTGTAAGCTACATGAAGTCAGCCTCAAACATGTTAAAAATTAAGGCTTCTTCAAATTAGGATACCCATCTTATTTTTCCCAGGCACTGTTGCTATCACATTATTTATATTTGTGTGCATATGTGTATGCGCACTCAGTGGTGTCTAACTCTTTGTGACCTCATGGAGAGTAACCTGCCAGGCTCCTCTGTCCATGGAAATTTCCAGGCAAGAGTGCTGGAGCAGGTTGCCATTTCCTTCTTCAGGGGATCTTCCCAAGCCAGGGATTGAACCCACGTCTCTTGTGTCGCCTTTTGCATTGGCAGGTGGATTCTTTACCAGCAGAGCCACTGAGGAAGCCCTATTTATATTTAGATCCCCTAATTGTTGGAGAAGGAAATGGCAACCCACTCCAGTACTCTTGCCTGGAAAATCCCATGGATGGAGGAGCCTGGTAGGCTGCAGTCCATGGGGTCGCTAAGAGTCGGACACAACTGAGCGACTTCACTTTCACTTTTCACTTTCATGCATTGGAGAAGGAAATGACAACCCACTCCAGTGTTCTTGCCTGGAGAATCCCAGGGACAGGGGAGCCTGGTGGGCTGCCGTCTATGGGGTCACACAGAGTCGGACACAACTGAAGCGACCTAGCAGCAGCAGCAAGAATAAGTATCCAGTACCAGAGGACTGTCAATTTAGGATGGGAAAGACTAAGGTCCTGGTTTCCAAAACTCTACTTTTGAGCTGATAGAATTCAGAACCAGAGAGAGGCAGGGTGACTTGTCATTTATCATTTAGGAAGAAAAAAGCAAAATTGAGTTATTTATTATTCATAGATTTTTTTTTTTGCTTGCTCCTCTTATTCCTATAGTCTCATCTGAATTTTTGAATCGTCGTGGTGATCAGATCCAGACAGGCAGTGTCATTATCGCATGAGACAATCTGCTGTCTGTCTTGTTTGTTTCACCTGGTAGGTCAATGCCTTTCCATTAGCACCCGCACTGCTGTGCAGGGTAGAGCACATCGCAGCTGGGCATCGGCAAGTGATGGCTTCCAGGTGTTAGCCTACAGAAAATCACTGAAAGTCAATGCAGACGTCGAGCTCCAGACACTCAGCTGCGAAAAGCCTTCCAGGCAAGGTCATGGTTTTGTGGTACTTGTAGCAGAAACCGGAGAGAAACTCTGAAAGCCCTGCCCATGTTGTCCCAGAGGGAGAGCTGACAAAAGTTGGCTCCATTGTGGAAAAACATTTCAAGTATATAAAATGTCCACTGCTCCCTGAGGCAAGAAAAAGAGTTTAAAGCGTAGTTTGAAGGAAAACAAAAACTATGTCTTGAATGTTGTCTGCAAGTGGCAGGTAAATGAATCTTTTCTGAGCGAAGGTCCCTTTGTCTCTTGGCAACCCAGCATTTATTCCTTCATGCTCAGCGATGGGAAATTTCCCCCTTCCAAAATTCAAGCCATCTGCACTATTAGCAACACAATCAGTCCTAGCCAATAAATCACCCCACCCAATATTCTTGACAACACAAATTCTGTAGTATGTTAAAACTTTATAATAAATGACAACATAGTATGATCTATGAGGCCTCTTAACACTATCCACTTCATCCAGCTGAGAAAATTATGGCCCCCCAAATCTTCATAATTTTGAGCACTTATGTGTGCTGAACAGACTGAAAAATGTGTCAATTCTGTGGGATTTAAAAACCACTCACCCATGGAAGACAAACTCAGCTTTTCTTGAAAGAAGACATTGGGGTCAAAATATCTTTTCTGTGGCCAAGCAGATAGAGAGTTAATAAAAACAACAATCTGGTAGCTAGTTAATCATGCAAAATGGCTTCTTGTAGTAGCAAGTAAAACTTTTTTTCTGGCTTGGCTTATTCTGTGTGTAGTTCTATTTCTTGGGATTACATTTTACAAATGAGATAGGCTGTTTTTTTGCAGTGAGAATATATATAGTGGTTTGCAAATATTAAGGCATTAATATCCTGTCTCCTTAAGGCAGACACATTGGAAAGATTCTGTTTCAAAAAATCCAGAAACAATGTATGAAGGAGGCATCAAACACTTTCCACAATGATTAAAAAAAAAAAAAAATCTTGGGCAGAGTTGCACCGAATGACTCATTATGAATCTTCTTGATTATTTCTTCACCAGGTAACTTTTCTTGAGACTCTATCAACTTCTGCAATAAAAAATAATATATGGTGATTCCGAACACCAGGAATGATATCCTATTTACTTTATGAAAAGCCCCCCTGGGGAACTTGTGGATGAACTCTTATCAGTAATAGAGGAGCTATGAAATATTTAAAGGAGGAGATATAAATAGGTACCTGGAAGCCATCACTAGGCACATAATATAATAGATGGCTTGAAGATTTGTTTTAGTCCAACTTTGGCATTTCCTCTGCTGTAGTGACAGTAAGGGTGTCAATTATGTTGTACAGGTATGCTGCATTAAGAAAACATTATTCAAGAGAGGAATGTAGCCCAACTAGCTTGCAAGATGTTGAAATAACAAACTAAGGAGAAAATTTCAAAATTGTGAAATATAGCACAGGTGGTAGAGCTGAGGGGAAGTTCTGTTCTTATGCAAGACTAGTTGATATTTACATACTGAAATCAGAATAATTCATATGTCCTATACTATTTATTGTCTAAGGATAAACAGACACTTAGGTCATCCACACATAAAGCCATTTTGACAGTTCAGAGCACAAAGATTCAATGCATCATTCTGGAGATTTTTCTCTTGAGTGACAAACTAATTTTTAAAATGTCTTCAAAGAATGTTTCTCAGAATAGCACTGCCTGATTCTTTCAGCATGCTTCATCACTTGTCAATCAATAAATCATCCAATCAATCAACTGATCAATCAATCAGAACTAAATATTCTCATAGACAATCACTCCAGGGCTTTTGCATTTGAAATTGAGAACTGACACACAGTTGCTAGCATTTTGTTTCCAAGCAAGAATTTAGATAACAGAAACTACTAATATTGTGGGATTTAAGCAATGCTCAATAAGAGATCCTATTTTAATGCCCAAGAAGAAATAGAAATATTTTCAGATTAAACTGTTGTCCTTTCCAAGAATAAAGAGTTGGGACCTTACACTGATATACATGTTTGCTCATGCACAAACAGTGTTACACACAAAGTACATACATACATATTTTATGAATTCTACACCACCAATATTTCTAGGTTAGCAAAATTTTATGGACTCTAAACTGATGCTCATTCTCTATATTATCAAAATTTGGTTTATTGATGGTGGATGGAGTGGTCTAGACATAATTCCAACCTGGAAAAGTCCTCTGTGTCAACATAAGTTGATATTGGGAGAGGGTTCTCAATCATAATTCAATCTTAAAACATGGACTAAAAAAAAGTCTTGGGTTTTGGCAATGTGTACCTATTAAGTGATTGTGTCTCAGCTCCATACCTGCCCTTCTTCTGCCTGTGGTGAAGTCTACACTAGGTGTCTACAAACCGAGTTTCTGCTTTGCCAGATCAGCCAATAAAGGGCAGAGAAAGTGTGGATAGGAATGTAAGACTTCAGAAGCAACAAATGAACAGAGTGTCTGTATCAACTTACCTTCCCACCAACAGTGCAAGAGGGTTCTCTTTCCTCCACACCCTCTCCAGAATTTATTGTGTGTGGATGTTTTGATGATGGGCATTTTGACTGGTGTGAGGTGATACTTCACTGTAGTTTTGATTTGCAGTTCTCTGATAATTAGTGGTGTTGAGCATCTTTTCATGTGCCTTCTGGCCATCTGGGAGCTCAGCTTGGTGTTCTGTGATGACCTAGATGGGTGGGATGAGGGGAAGGGGTGGAGGGAGGCTCAAGAGAGAGGGGAATATGTGTACACATGTAGTTGAATCACTTTGTTGTCCAGCAGAAAATAATCCAATATTGTAAAGCAACTATACCCCCATATAAAAAATATGAAGTCACGCTAAAACATCAAAACAACAAACAAATAAAAGAATTCTTGTGAACTCTTATTTGTTTCTCCATGAACTTCCTATGGGCTTGCTGACCCCCTTGTCCTAAGCATCTCCCCAGCAACACATCTTCAGCTGGTAAGTGGCTGTTCAGCTTAGTTGAACCTCGTGTGCAGTTTTTCTGATATTGACAGAACATACTTGATCACACCCCTAGTAGCCAGCTGGGACCCCCTTATCAGGCAACTCAGTTCTGGGCTCATGAGGCCCCTCTTCCAAACTTCAAGATTGTAACAATCCAATTTTGTCTTTTTGTTTTCTCAGTCCTAATGGAGGTTGCTTCCTACCATTGCTACCTCTTTGATTGGGCAGGAGCTGGCAAGCTATAGCTTATGACTGAATCCTGCCTGCTGCCTGTTTTTGTTTTTGTTTTGTTTTGTTTTTCTTTATTTTACTTTACAATATCGTGTTGGTTTTGCCATACATTGACATGAATCAGCCATGGGTATACATGAGTTCTCATCCTGAACCGCCTTTCCACCTCCCACCCCATATCATCTCTCTGGATCATCCCCATGCACCAGCCCCAAGCATCCTGTATCCTGTATCAAACATAGACTGGCGATTTGTTTCTTACATGATAGCATACATGTTTCAGTGCCATTCTCCCAAATCATCCCACCCTCTCCCTCTCCCTCAGAGTCCACAAGTCCATTCTATACATCTGTTTCTCTTTTACTGTCTTGCATACAGGGTTATCATTACCATGTTTCTAAATTCCATATGTATGTGTTAGTATACTGTATTGGTGTTTTTCTTTCTGGCTTACTTCACTCTGTATAATTGGCTCCAGTTTCATCCATCTCATTAGAACTGATTCAAATATATTCTTTTTAATGGTTGAGTAATACTCCATTGTGTATATTTACCACTGCTTTATATAGTTTTCTATATATAGGTCTTTAGTTTCTTTAGGTAGATATATTCCAAGGTATTTTATTCTTTTCATTGCAATGGTGAATGGAATTTTCCCCTTAATTTCTTTTTCTACTTTCTCATTATTAGTATATAGGAGTGCAAGGGATTTCTGTGTGTTGATTTTATATCCTGCAACTTTACTATATTCATTGATTAGCTCTAGTAATTTTCTGGTGGAGTCTTTAGAGTTTTCTATATAGAGGATCATGTCATCTGCAAACAGTGAGAGATTTACTTCTTCTTTTCCAATCTGAATTCCTTTTATTTCTTTTTCTGCTCTGATTGCTGTGGCCAAAACTTCCAGAACTATGTTGTATAGTAGCGGTGAAAGTGGGCACCCTTGTCTTGTTCTTGACTTTAGGGGAAATGCTTTCAACTTTTCACCATTGAGGATAATGTTTGCTGTGGGTTTGTCATATACAGCTTTTATTATGTTGAGGTGTGTTTTTTCTATTCCTGCTTTCTGGAGAGTTTTTATCATAGATGGATGTTGAATTTTGTCAAAGGCCTTCTCTGCATCTATTGAGATAATCATATGGCTTTTATTTTTCAATTTGTTAATGTGGTGAATTACATTGATTGATTTGCGGATATTGAAGAATCCTTGCATCGCTGGGATAAAGCCCACTTGGTCATGGTGTATGATCTTTTTAATGTGTTGTTGGATTCGATTGCTAAAATTTTGTTAAGGATTTTTGCATCTATGTTCATCAGTGATATTGGCCTGTAGTTTTCTTTTTTTGTGGCATCTTTGTCAGGTTTTGGTTTATTGGAACATACCCAGGCTTAATCCTTCTGTCTGAAGCTCCTACTTTCTTGCTCCAACTGCAGAGTCTCAGCTAATCATGATGACCTGCTGCTGCTGCTAAGTCATTTCAGTTGTGTCCAACTCTGTGCGACCCCATAGGTGGCAGCCCACCAGACTCCCCTGTCCCTGGGATTCTCCAGGCAAGAACACTGGAGTGGGTTGCCATTTCCTTCTCCAATGCATGAAAGTGAAAATTGAAAGAGAAGTCACTCAGTCATGTCCGACTCTTAGTGACCCTATGGACTGCAGCATTCCAGGCTCCTCCATCCATGGGATTTTCCAGGCAAGAGTACTGGAGTGGGGTGCCATTGCCTTCTCTGAGAATCCAAACTATTTACTATCTGGTCCTTTATAGAAAACATTTGCTGATTTCTACAGTTCTCTTTTAACCTTTTCCATTACCTAGTTAACAACTTTATATCTAGTTAACTTAAAAATATGTAATTCCCTTTGTTTAAATAACTGGGAGGGGTTTCTATTTTCAAACTGATATAATGTAAAACATCTGAAAATCAACAAAAATTTGGCAAGTAAGAGGATTGTAAGAGAGACCTAGACAGGGGGAAAACAAAGGAAATAATCATAGGTTAAAAGCACCCTTGTAAAGAAATCAGCAAATCACCAGATTCTAGAATTAGCATGTTCCTAATGTCTGACAGAATGCGGTCCACTAGAGAAGAGAATGGCAAACCACTTCAGTATTCTTGCCTTGAGAACCCCATGAACAGTATGAAAAGGCAAAATGATAGGATACTGAAAGAGGAACTCCCCAGGTCAGTAGGTGTCCAATATGTTACTGGAGCTGGATGGCATCACTTACTCGGTGGACGTGAGTCTGAGTGAACTCTTGGAGTTGGTGATGGACAGGGAGGCCTGGTGTGCTCGAATTATGGGGTCGCAAAGATTCGGACATGACTGAGCGACTGAACTGAACTGAACTGATCTGAATGCTAAAGAAAACAAAGTTTTGTACCAAGGAGAAATGATGAATGGTCAAGAGGAACCTCATAATTGCAGATACTAAAATCAGATACACTTGTCACAAGAATATTTGTGCACAAGTACCATTGCTATGGAGACAGATACCAACTACAGATAAAAAAAGTGAAAGTGAAGTCACTCAGTCGTGTCCGACTCTTTGCGACCCCATGGACTAGTAGCCTACTAGGCTCCTCCCTCCATGGGATTCTCCAGGCAAGAGTTCTGAAGTGGGTTGCCATTTCCTTCTCCAGGGGATCTTCCTGACCCAGGGATTGAACCCGGGTCTCCTGCATTCCAGGCAGCCAGCGGGGAAGCCGAACAACCTTAAAACCAAACTACATTTCAATGAAAATGAACTGTAGGTCTATTGAGCATATTTTTTCATGCTAATAAGTTTAAGTAGGTCTTATGAAAGTTGGAAATATGGATTAACTCAGATTACATTTCCATACAATTCTGCATTCTTTTCTTTTATGTGGCTCTATTTTTGGTTATATATTTTAAAAGCTATATACAAAGGAGAAAAGAAGTATTGTTATCTACTCATTATTTTTATTCCATCTTTTGGCATGAACCCATGAAGGTACAACTAGTGGAAATAGAACTTCAGCATGATATCCCATGGTTATTCATTATTGGGGGCTGCTTATTAAGATGTGTTGCTTAATGCACTATTTGTTGTTTGGTTTTCAGTTGCTGAGTCATGTCCAACTCTTTGCGACCCGTGAGCTGCAGCATGCCAGGCTTCCCAGTCCTTCAGCATCTCCTGGAGTTTGCTCAAGTTCATGTCTGTTGAGTTGGTGATGCAATCTCACCATCTCATCCTCTGACCCATCCCACTTCCCATGCATCTCTCTCTTCTCTCTCTTCAAACGAGCATAACTTCAATTCCTTTTAGAAACTATTGTAATAACCACTAATACATCTATCTCCTCCTCTGCTTTACCTTCTTCAGTTCATCCCCTTCCTTATAAATAGGACAATCTCACTGGGATGCAAACTGAATGTATCACTTGCTTCATACAATCGTTTGATTGCTTCTCACCATCTCAAAGAGTAGTTCTTAACCAAGTGATTGTGATAACAAGGAGAGCTGTTCTATGTTTCTTTATTCTAAAGAAATAGCTAGGTCTCCCTAAAATTAAAGAACTGAATTTTGAGATTTTGTTTTTAATGAATAAGAAAAGATTCTAGATTATCCTTTTGTTTACCCTAACTCCCTGGGTTTCAGATATGTTTGGATTAAGAAAGAGAAAGTGAGATGAAGTTGAAGTTAGCTCCATTGGAGTTATTCATTAATAGGGATCTGTCTGTGGCAAGATGGGGCGCGTGGGAATTCTTCTTATGAGACCTGGTGATCTACAGGATAAGGCACAGAATCTTAGCCTTTCATGATCAGATTTAGGACAACTTTCTCCACGAGACCTCCCATCAATTCATAATGTGGTCCTTCTGCCTGTAGTGATGATCTACTGTGGTTCCTCTGCTGTCCTTTAGCCTTCATCATTTGGAATGCTAATTTATAGGCCTGCAAAGCTGTCCCTCATCTTATTGCTCGATGTACTCCTCCATCTTTTCCAAGACTTGGTTTGAATAATTCCTATTCAAAGTCAGCCTTTTCTCATATCTCCAGCCAAGAGTTATACACATCCTTCCCTGTTCTCAAATACCATGCTTATACTTTGATCACAGTGGCTAACATATATCCTCTACAATCTGTGTGCATAATAATCATTATATTGTCTTCTTCCCAGAGGATTTCAAATTTATTTTTTTTTTCTTTTCTGTTTTTTCTGTCTTCTTTACATCTGCAGTGCCTGGGACACTGCAGTATAGGGGGAGCCAAAGGCTTATTTGTTCAATGAATGGATCTCTTTACACTATTTTTAAAACTCAGAGAAAACATGAAAGCTATTACTGTAACTTTGCTCTACCCTCTCCTCACTGGAGTAAAACAGGTGAGAAACTTCATTCACACCAAGAGTTATGAGTTGAACTCTGTTCTTTTAAATATTGATGGATAAAGAGCCTTAACTCAAGTAAATGATGTGACTTCAGACTTCATTAAGAGAGAATTTTTGAATAACTTCATTCCTAGCATAATTTGCATTGAACTGTATCTTCCACCAACTGGGAAAGTCCTGCCCTCTATTCTATATGGATAGAACGATAAATTGAGGAAAATTCTTGAAGAATCTCACAGGGTTACATTGTCATATTTATGCAAATTCTGAAGTACAACAGATGCCAGATATAGCAGGAGGGTTTCTCAAGAAAGATTTGAGAGGCGGTCTGAAATAAAACACACTATCACCTTCTTCTTAATCCTGCATACATCAGCTGGTGAAAATATAATACTTAAAAAGCATATAGCCAATATCAAGCCAGTATTTTGAGCTTTCAGGAGTTTTTTAAGCCAGAGGTTTTGTCACGCCTCATAGTTATTAAGTCAACCAATGAATAGTGAAAATTCCAAGCAAGTTTATATACTACAATCCTATATGACTGTCTTTATTTTTTAAATTGAACTGACTGGCTTTATTTTTCTCATGCAGTCACAGAGTTTAATTAGAGCTTGTGACCTAGTAACAATGAAGTAGCAGGTTTTCACCTTGGGAGTTATTGTTTTTAAAAGGGGGGGGCAAGCCTATTTATGAAATTTACTATGAGATAATTCAACCTGAACATGAACTGTTAATAAGAAGTTGATTCCTGAGTTTTCAATAATGGGACAGGAAATAATTAAACTTGATCACTGACAAGGAGTCATGTGAAACTGGCAATGTTAATGGTGCTATTTTGCCCTCAAAATTTCCCTGAAAACATAGGGTAATGCCATTAGTACTGAATTTGCCCACCTGTAGCAAAATTATTCCCTTAGGATAGAGTAAATGTGACCAGAAACCACAATGTGATGAAGAAAAAGTCTGCGATGATTTATGTGTGTGGTCTAGCTTGAAAGTGGGTGCAGAGGTAAGGAAAAAGAAATTAATGACCTTTCCAGGGCGTTTTCATTCCTTTAATTCTATAGCAAGAACTGGAGTGATAAAATGAGGGATAAAGGAAATCATAACAAGGATTATCATTAAAATATTTTTTATAGAGATGGACAAAGAATGGGAGATTCCATAGCATAATTTTCACTGGAATGATATATAGTATATAAATTGACAATTGGATAGGGAAAAATAGAATAAAGAAAGCCAAACTCTTGGAGTATTTACCAAAATTGAACAGTTGAAAAATAAATAAGTAAACCTTATTAATCTTATTAACTATGTTCCCTTGTGTGCATGCTAGTCACTTCAGTCATATCCAACTCTTTGCGAGTCTATGGCCTGTAGCCCACCAGACTCCTCTGTCCATGGGATTCTCCAGCAAGAATACTGGAGTGGGTTGCCCACCTCCTCCAGGGGATCTTTCTGACCCAGGGATCAAACCCATGTCTCCTGCATTGTAGGCAGATTCTTTACCATCTGAGCCACCAGGGAAACCCTTCATAGGCGGGTTAAAAAGACAATGTCTCTGATGTCTTGCCTCATCAGGTAGCTTGAAATGATCCCTACTCTGCTATGAGCAATTCACATCAAGTGTTATAAGTGTGCAGTTACTGCCTACTAAATTTTATAGCACGCGTATGTGTGCTCACTTATGTGTGTATATATCACAGCTGCCCTTTGAGTTGATAAATAGTGTACATAATATTTGACAGTGTTGATAATATGATTTATAACTCATATATTAAGCCCAATACCTATTAGATAAAATACCTAAGTGTTTATTCATCAAACATCCAATTGATTTACAAGGCTTGACCTGCTTCCAGGTATCTTTTTTGACTCCCAGGTGTACTGACATACTAAGCAATACTATTTAAGCCTTTTCTCTGGGTTTTAAACCAATGGTCTATCTTGTCTGCTTCTCTCATTTGTACAATAATGTATTTAGAGAGCATGGTTATAAACAGCTACAAAGGCAGTCTCTTGCTTAGATTAAAGAAAATCACATCTTTAAAAATAGAGAAGATGCTTCAGGAGAGTTGGATTTCCTATGTTACTATGCTTTTGAGGCTCTGAAAAATTAAACCCAAACTATCTAAATATAAAACTTTTATATCATTAAAGATATAACTTTAGAATCTCTCTCTTTGTCAGGATGGCTTATCATTTCTTGGCTGCATGATATAGAGGGGGAAAAAATGATCTTGAAGGCTAACAGATCTGAATTTCCATTCCAATTCTCCACTTTCTAGCTGTCTGGGCTTAGGTAAGTTGCTTACTCAGGGGCTTCACTTTTATGTCTAGAAATTTGGTATAAAATGATTTATTAGCAAGGCTATAATAAGAGCAGATAATGTATGTCTGATAGTTCCTCTACATTACTTAACATGTAGAAATGCAATACCTATCTGTTTTTCTTCCTTTCCAGTTGTAAATGGCCAGTAGCAGCCCTTTGAAAACACTTGGATCTGATTGAAACAACCCAATCACTCTGGAAAACCAGTCTCTCACAAGAGCAAATTCAAGAGAACTTCCTCTCACCCATATGTTCTTATCTCTGATAATTGAGAGACTGAGATATTTGTCCTCAAAGGCAGGAAGTTTGTACATCGGCTGTATTTCATTGGGTCTTTATTGGATTATGTAGCTTTACCTAAATAAACAAGAACATACCAGACACATCCTCCCCATTGAGTGCAAATCCAACTGAGTCAGAGGATCACTTCTTTGTAGTTGGATACACCTTCGTGAAGAACAAATACCAAACCACTTTCCAGCTGCAAGTTCCTAAAGAGAGCTGACTTTCAGGGTGTGGCCATTTTTGTGGTGTCTGAAAGACTTTGAGTCAAAACCTCTTACAGGCTGGGGAAGGGATTAATGACGATGAATGATCTGACACCTGCTCAGTTCCCAACTGTAACGATACACTTAATGTATTTTTATATAGTTATATTTGCTAGTATATACTTTTAAAATATATTATATAATTGGTATGGGTGCATGTATGCTAAACGCTTCAGTCATGTCCAACTCTGCAATGCTATAGATGGCAGCAAGCCAGAGTCCGTCCATGGGATTTTCCAGTCAAGAATACCTGAGTAGGTTGTCATGCCCTCTTCCAGGGGATCTTCCAACCCAGGGATCGAACCTTCGTCTCCTGTGGCTCATGCACTGAAGGCAGATTCTTTAGTGCTGAGCCACCAGGGAAGCCCCATAATCTGGTATATTATATAACATATATATTAGGATCTATTTTATTATGTTGTTGTTGTTTAGTCATATCTGAATCTTTTGCAACACCATAGACTGTAGCCTGCCCGGCTCCTCTGTCCATGGAATTTCCCAAACAAGAACACTGGAGCAGGTTGCCATGTCCTTTTCCAGGGGATCTTCCCAACCCAGGGATTGAACCCTCGTCTCCTGTGGCTCATGAATTGAAGGTGGATTCTTTACTGCTGAGCCACCAGGGAAGCCCCTATTTTATTATGTATAATATATAATATGTGCATATATGTTAAAATATATTTTAAAGTATTTATGCTTACATACAGATATTTAGATATCTATATACACACACACTTTTTTTTGAGTTATGTATCCTATAAGCTGAATGATTATGCTTAAGATGTAATATAGTGTTGTGGTTCACCAATAAAATATCTGCCTATCCAATGTTCCTATATTTCAGGACACAAGTGAGATATGATTTTTCTCTTTCTTAAACTTTCTTCTTTTAGATCATTATCAAGTTTTACCGATGCTGTCTACAAAATGTTTCTCATCAACGTGAGTATCTTGGTTGAAGTCTCAATTTCTCATCTACCCAATCACTGTATATTTCCAGTGAGATTTCTTGCTGCCATTCTCCATTCTCTTCAGTCTATTCTTCACGCCAGGCCTCCCTCTCCATCACCAACTCCCGGAGCTCACTCAGACTCATGCCCATTGAGTCAGTGATGCCATCCAGCCATCTCATCCTCTGTCGTCCCCTTCTCCTCCTGACCCCAATCCCTCTCAGCATCAGAGTCTTTTCTATGAGTCAACTCTTCCCATGAGGTGGTCAAAGTACTGGAGTTTCAGCTTTAGCATCATTCCTTCCAAAGAAATCCCAGGGTTGATCTCCTTCAGAATGGACTGGTTGGATCTCTTTGCAGTCCAAGGGACTCGCAAGAGTCTTCTCCAACACCACAGTTCAAAAGCATCAATTCTTCGGCACTCAGCCTTCACAGTCCAACTCTCACATCCATACATGACTACTGGAAAAACCATAGCCTTGACTAGATGGACTTTAGTCAGCAAAGTAATGTCTCTGCTTTTGAATATGCTATCTAGCATATTCATATCTTTTGAATATCTAGGTTGGTCATAACTTTTCCTCCAAGGAGTAAGCGTCTTTTAATTTCATGGCTGCAGTCACCATCTGCAGTGATTTTGGAGCCCCCCAAAATTGACTTGACCCAAATTATGGAATTCTCCATCCTCAACCAGAAACAGATCCTCAAATATCATCACATCTCACGTGCATGAAGCAGAGATGGGACAAACAGCTGCCTTTCTTCCCATCCAACACTGACCCAACATGACAGCAGGGGCACTTAGAAATGCAGCCAAGAAACATTTCATCTTCACAATAATATCCTCATGACTATCAGTCACTTCCCATCCGTCCCCTGCCCCAGCCTTATATAATCCCTAATTTCTGTCTCTATAAACTCTGTCTTCTAATTTGAGCATTATATACAAATTGAATCATACAATATGTGGTCTTATGTGCCTGTTTTCTCTCATTTACTGTGGTGTTTTCAAGGTTCACCTGAGTTGTGGTATGTATCTGTATTTCATTCCTTTTTTACTGCCCAATAATATTCAACTGTGTGGGTATACTGCATTTATTTTATCTTTAATTAGAGGATAATTACTTTATAATATTGTATTGGTTTCTGCCACATCAACATGAATCAGCCATGGGTGTAGATATGTCCTTTCCCTCTTAAACGTCCCTCCCACATCCGACCCATCCCATCCCTCTAGGTTGTTTGAGAGTACCAGATTTTAGTCCAAGTCATACAGAAAATTTCCATTGGCTGCCTGTTTTACATATAGCAACATATATGCTACTCTTCCAAATCATCCTACACTCTCCTTTCTTCACTGTGTCCATAAGCCTGAACTTTATGTCTGTGTCTCTGTTGCATTTTATTTGTCCAATCTTAAGTTGATAGACATTTGTATTGTCTCCACTTTTTATCTATTATGAGTAATGCTGCTGTGAACATTTGTATATAAGTTTTTCTGTGGGCATGTGTTTGCATTTCTCTTAGGTTTACCAAACCCAGGTGAAATTGCTGGGTCACATAGTAAATTTAGGTTAAATTTTGAGTAATCGTTCATTTTTCCCCAAAGTGACTATATTACTTTACAGTGTTATGAGGGTGTTAAGGCAATGTTATTAGGGCTTTAATTTTTTCACATCCCAGACAACACTTGTTATTGACTGTCTAATGAGTAAAATATGGGGTCAAAGGTAAGACTGCCCTTCTTGAAAGGAAAAAATAAAGTTAAATACCCTTTGCTTTGCCATTTAAAACCCAATTGCCATCAATAACAATAGGTAAGTGGGTGAATTTTACAGCTGGTAGCTGAAGGAAAAGATTCCTTGATGTGGTTGGTAATTTTCCACTTTAGGAATATATGACACGAAGAACTGAAATGACTAAATGGGAAGCATTTAGTATTTTAAGAATGAGGTCTGCAGCAAAGCCTGATAGATGGATAAGCTCTTGTGTTTTTCTCCATTCGTACCTAGAATGCCTGGATCTGTGGCTTTGAGTAGGCATGTTGCTAGGACTCTCATTGTGAGAAGAAAGACTCTTTTATGGACAGAAAGTAGAGCAACTTCTATAATTCCTACTTCCCCAATATATTCAGGAAAGCTGAAAATTTCATGGAGTACTGTGAAATGAACAGCTGAAGCTGCATGGAAGTCAAACCACCCCAGAGCAAATATCCATACTGACAGTCTCAGGTGGAAGCTTCCACTCAAAAATCCTTGTGAGTTTTGTGTCATGAGTTTCATATAGGCTAGGATGGATAGTAGTCAGCAACACCAACAATTTAACAATTTTCTCCACTCATGGACAGTTTCTTTCAACCAAATGTTAAATTAATGATGTCTATTTAAATTAGGACATAATTCAAATCTCCTGTTGAACTCAAAGAAAATTACCCAGAGTGAATAGTCCTTCAGAGACTCCAGTTCTCTGAAGCTTCAGGAGTAAAAACAGGCTTAGGTTAATGGATAACTGCAGAGGTGGTGAGTATTCTAGCTTGGCCAAGTTGGAATGTTTCTCAGCATCCGGATGGACCATTCTGTAGGCCTATATTTAAAATAACCCAGCACTCTTCTTAGTCAGTCTTTTCTGGTGACAAGAAATCCCTTCTAAATTGTACTACTAACAGAAAATATAATTATACAACAAAACATTGAAACTGAATTGCATATGGCTGGTCAATTGTCATGGGAACTTAATATGAGAAGATACTGAAACAATTATAGCCATCCTTCTGTATCCTCAAAAGATTGATTCCAAGATGCCCACAAGCTCTAAAACCTAAGGATGTGCAAGTTCCTTATATAAAATAGTGTCAGTTCAGATTAGTTCAGTCGCTCAGTCGTGTGTGACTCTTTGAGACCCCATGAATCACAGCACACCAGGCCTCCCTGTCCATCACCAACTCCCGGAGTTCACTCAGACTCACGTCCATTGAGTCCGTGATGCCATCCAGCCATCTCATCCTCTGTCATCCCCTTCTCCTCCTGCCCCCAATCCCTCCCAGCATCAGGGTCTTTTCCAATGAGTCAATTCTTCGCATAAGGTGGCCAAAGTACTGGAGCTTCAGCTTTAGCATCATTCCTTCCAAAGAAATCCCAGGGTTGATCTCCTTCAGAATGGACTGGTTGGATCTCTTTGCAGTCCAACGGACTCTCAAGAGTCTTCTCCAACACCACAGGTCAAAAGCATCAATTCTTCCGTGCTCAGCCTTCTTCACAGTCCAACTCTCACATCCATACATGACCACTGGAAAAACCATAGCCTTGATAGACGGACCTTGGTCGGCAAAGTAATGTCTCTGCTTTTGAATATGCTATCTAGGTTGGTCATCACTTTTCTTCCAAGGAGTAAGCGCCTTTTAATTTCATGGCTGCAGTCACCATCTGCAGTGATTTTGTATTTGGGCTTTCCTGGTGACTCAGACGGTAAAGAATCTGCCTGCTGTATAGGAGACCTCTGTTCAACCTTTGGGTCAGGAAAATCCTCTGGAGAAGGAATGGCAACCCACTCCTGTATTCTTGCCTGGGAAATCCCATAGATGGTGGTGCCTGGCAGGCTACAGTCCCTGGGGTAGCAAAAGAGTTGAACAAGACTGAGTGACTAACACTTTCTTTCACCTTTACATTCACCCTCTTGTATACCTTAAATCATCTCTAGATTACTTTTATACCTGTGCTGTGCTTAGTTGCTCAGTCATGTCTGACAATTTCTGACTGCATGAACTGTAGCCTGCCAGGCACCTCTGTCCATGAGGATTCTACAGGCAAGAATACTGGAATGAGTTGCCATGCCCTCCTCCAGGGGATCTTCTCAACCCAGGGATCAAAACCAGGTCTTCTGCATTGCAGGTGGATTCTTTACTGTCTGAGCTATGAGAAAAGTCCATCTACATACCTAATGCAGTGTAAATTTGAACTGGATTTAGAAAAGGCAGAGGAGCCAGAGATCAAATTGCCAACATCCGCTGGATCATAGAGAAAGCAAAAGAATTCCAGAAGAACATATACTTCTGCTTTATTGACTATGCTAAAGCCTTTGACTGTGTGGACCACAACAAGGGTGGAAAATTCTTCAAGTGATGGGAATACCAGATGACCTGACCTGCTTCCTGGAAAATCTGTATGTGGGTCAAGAAGCAGCAGTTAGAACCGGACATGGAACAATGGATTGATTCCAAATTGGGAAAGGAGTACGTCAAGGCTGTATTTTGTCACCCTGCTTATTTAACTTATATGCGGAGTATATCATGCAAAATTCTGGATTGGATGAAACACAAGCTGGAATCAAGACGCTGGGAGAAATATCAGTAACCTTAGATATGCGGATGACACCACCCTTATGGCAAAAAGTGAAGAAGAAGTAAAGAGCGACTTGATGAAAGTGAAAGTGGAGAGTGAAAAAGCTGGCTTAAAACTCAACATTCAAAAAACTAAGATCATGGCATCCAGTCCCATCACTTCATGGGAAATAGATGGGGAAACAGTGGAAACAGTGACAGACTTCATTTTCTTGGGCTCCTAATCTGCAGATAGGCTTCCCTGGTGGCTCAGAGGTTAAAGCGTCTGCCTCCAATGCGGGAGACCCGGGTTCGATCCCTGGGTTGGGAAGATCCTCTGGAGAAGGAAATGGCAATCCACTCCAGTATTCTTGCCTGGAGAATCCCATGGACGGAGAAGCCTAGTAGGTTACAGCCCACGGGGTCGCAAAGAGTCGGACACGACTGAGCAACTTCACCTCACCTCACCTCCATCTGCAGATAATTTTAATCACATGAAATTAATTGCTACTTGGAAGAAAAGCTATGATCAACCTAGACAGCATTTTAAAAAGCAGAGACATTGCTTTGCCGACAAAGGTCCATCTAGGCAAAGCTATGGTTTTTCCAGTAGTCATGTATAGATGTGAGAGTTGGACCATAAAGAAGGCCGAGCACTGAAGAATTTATGTTCTTGAACTGTGGTGTTGGAGAAGACTCTTGAGAGTCCCTTGGACTATAAGCAGATCCAACCAGTCCTTCCTAAAAGAAATCAGTCCTGAATATTCATTGGAAGGACTGATAATGAAGCTGAAACTCCAATACTTAGGCCACCTGATGTGAAGAACTCATTGGAAAAGACCCTGGTTCTGGGAAAAATTGAAGTCAGAAGGAGAAGGGGACAACAGAGGATGAGATGGTTGGATGGCATCACCGCCTCTATGGACACGTGTTTGAGCAAGCTCCGGTAGTTGGTGATGGACAGGGAAGCCTGGCATACTGCAGTCCATGGGGTT
The DNA here is from genome assembly GCA_006408695.1 of Aepyceros melampus. NCBI lineage: Eukaryota > Metazoa > Chordata > Mammalia > Artiodactyla > Bovidae > Aepyceros > Aepyceros melampus. The sequence goes on from SJXQ01001104.1 coordinate 153,565, forward strand.
GCAAAGAGTCAGACACAACTGAGCAACTGAACTGACTGACGACAATGTAAATACTATACAATAGTTATAAATACAATGTAAATGCTATGCAAATGGTTGCTGGCTTGCAACAGATTCAAATGTTATTTTTTGGACCTCTCTGCAACTTTTTTTGAGTATTTTTTATTCACAGTTGAGTCTGAAGATGTGGAACCCATGGATGTAGAGGACTGACTATAATTTTCATGTTTCTAGACTGCACGTTTTGCTGTCTCCCTTCTCAATGGAGTTCTAGTGCTTTTTATACATTCTGTCTCAATACACACATGAGAAAAGATGGTGATGGTGATGCTGTGTACAGAAAAACAAAAGTAAGAGACTAAAGGGAAGCCAATTGAAGTGTTAAACTGGGGGCAATGGACACTGAGAAGGAATCTAAGGACAAATACAAACTGCTAATAGCCTTATTGAGAGAATGAACTGTAATGGGCAATTCCTGTTGAACAAATTCCACAAGTAGAGATAGTCTATGGGGTTTTCTTTCTGCCTATAAGCCAGTATATTTTATCAATCCAGGAGGAAACATTTAAAGGCACTTATTTAACCTTATAAATGCATGCCCTCTTTACAGGATTGGTATTACTGTTTAGGCATAAGTGTTCTCTAGGCTTAATAAAATCACCGGATGTCACTTCTAAGTAATTGCAGTGGAAATACATGACATCCTCCTTAACTTTGACGAAAATGTGAGGGCTCTTCTGTAGTATCAAAAGATATTGCTTATTTAAGCTGGAAATGAGAGAGATTTAATCTAAATGAATAAATATATCTTTGCAGTTTTATTCAGTGTTAAGGTTCTATATGAGACAGAACTAAATGCTTTCCTCAGAATTAGAGCTCTTCTTGAGGGGGTGAATTCACCCACAGTCTGCATTAATACTCTGGAAACACATTGCCTGTCACTTCTTATTGCTTGCTGCTTAATTAAAAGGGATGTCAGACACTTCTGAAAAGGCTCTGGTAAATTGTCAAATTCAACAAAGAAAGAAAATTTTAGATAAAAAGCACCTTATGTAAATCATGCTTCCCCCAGCCTAATTTCCTTCCTTTTTCTAACCACCGTTACGGTTATTTTAGCGACTTTTGTCTGGCATTTAAAAATGAAATGCGATGCTCTGATTCACTCTTTGGCAACATTCCCTGAAATATTCTGTTAAGTGTTTTCAATTATATGCCAATCCCAATAGAATCCCAGTAAGAGGTTTTTAAAAGATACCTTATCTAGTGCATTATATTTTTCAGTTTAATTGCTATTCATGTTACAATAAATATAGATAAATTAAACAATGTTAAAAATTATGATCATTTTAAATCAATAAGTTTATAGACCGGCTGAATGTATTTTTCAAGATGTTGCAGGTTTTAAAGGGTCATTTCAAACCTCTGCTTTATAAATACCATCAAGCTACGACATTGCAAACTAAAATTATCACTTTTACAACTGGCATACTTGGCATCTTTGATTGTGTGTATTTATTTAATGTTACATGGAAGATAACTTGCTTATTGGCATTTAACTTGTTAAATTATAAGTAAAAAAAGTTGTTACATAATTGAGGACCAAAACACATGAGTATAAGAAAGAGAACTCTTAGGTCCTAGTGCAGACTTTATAATTTTCCAGACTTTACAATGCGGCCTTTCACAGATTACTTAGGTATTCCATACTTCAATTTTTCCATCTTTTAAATTGAGGTTGTAATATGTGTCCTATCCATCCTATGGGACCATAGTAATATTCAAATGAGAAAATTTTACTATTACAAATATTTAAAATCACAATATGCTGCATAAATGCAAAGCATCCTTATTATTTTCTCTGCCAGTGGTGATATATATCAATGTCACTCTTTAACAAATGATGCCTTTAAAACAGATTATCATTTTCAACTCTTTTTTTCCAACTGTCTTGGCTATAAAGGTAAGCACAGAAGAACCTATCCAAGTCCAATTTGGTTGGCTGTGACACTTTTAATGGGGCTTCTCAGGTGAGTCAGTGGTAAAGAATCCACCTGCCAATACAGGAGACATAGATTCAATCCCTGGTTGGGAAGATCCCCTGGAGAAGGAAATGGCAACTCTCTCCAGTATTCTTGCCTGGGAAATCCCATGGACAGAGAAACCTGGCAGCTACAGTCCATAGGGTCACAAAGAGTTGTACACAATTGAGCATACATACAGGACATTTTAAACTTGTTGTATTTTACTAATTTTACAGTATGAGGCACAGATCTGCAGAGGCACATAATTTAAGTTTTCAGGAAGTAAAACAAGTAGGGAAGGGAAACGAAAGGTTGATGATAGAAATCTAAGATGAAATTAGCATAAGATTAATTATAAAATGAAGATTTTTATGATTGTATGTCTATTTTAATGATTCCTTAGATGTTTGTTATATTATGGTATCATTCTAGAATATTTGCTAGAAACCTAGTGAAAGCTATAAATGAATTTTTAGAATATTAAAATCAAGAATTTACAAATGCTTACTGTAATTTGTAAAAACATAAATTATCCAAACATATCGCCTCTTGTCAAACTCCTATTTTGATAGGTTAACTAGACCAGAAGTGTTAGTGCTGGGAAAATACACTGTTTGGTTAATTTTTTAAAAAGCTAAAATCCTTTGTTATTTTCCATTAGGGTAAATGCTGTAATAAATAATTGTTCCCTGAGCAGTAGTTTCTCCAAAGTGCCATTTCATTTCTTTTTTGCATGTTTCACAAATTTGAATATTCCCCAAAGACAGTAGTATGCCTTCAGCATGAATAAGATGATTGTAGGATGACAGAATTTTTCTTGAGAGCCATTTCAAGAGTCATTATATATACTTTTGTCAACTTGCAGTTGGATGCCAGATGCATTAGGCTATGAGACTACTATTTAAAATAAAACAGAATAAGATAATTATGGAAACTGACCATTTGCAAAATGAAAAGAGAAGTCTGCATGCCATGTTTTAAAAAAAATGTATCCTTACTTCCAAAAGCATGTGACTGAAGCTATGTACTCTACCCGGTGACTTTTCAGCTCTCCTATTAATTTCCAGGGTATGAAGATTAGGCAGTGTGATATGATATTTGCTTTTATTCCTGCAGGACCCCAATAACCAAACCACAAGCAATCCCCTCTCCACTCACTTATGATGAACACAAATCTAATACTTTCTTCCTGCTTCTCATATTGATGGAGAAATTGCTTTAGTTATCTTTTAAAAAATATGCCTGAGGAAAATCTGTTCTTTACGGGGAAAATTTACCTAACAGATGTGCCTTTAGTGTTCAAATTGTTCATAAGTACAAAAGTTTAATTGCTTTGGGCAATAAAATTGGATCAATAGGTGTGCATTAATTATTTTTTCAATGAGCAGAAATGAAGGAGAAAATTTTAAGTTATACTGTCATATGTTCTAACCCTCAGGTGTGCTCAGAAGTGGCAAAGCAAATGGAGAATGTTGTTGATCATTTGTTGTTTAATTTATTATTGTCGATTAATGAATTATATTGTTGTTGTTCAGTCACGAAGTCATGTCCAACTCTTTGCAACCCCATGGACTGCAGCACTCCAGGCTTCCTTGTCCTTCACTATCTCCCCGACTTTGCTCAAGTTCATGTCCACTGAGTCAGTAATGCTATCTATTAAATAGCAAATAATCAACAACCTTCGTTCATATATATTATATATAATATAATAATTATATTATTGTTGATTTATTTATGTTTTTATCCCCCTATGACTTCTGAGCTGCCCATCTGGACTAATTAGGTTTGGAGCTAGATGTGATCTAACAAAACAGGCAGATTATTTATTTATTCAACAAATACTATGTACCAGCCTTTGTTCTCCATACAGGTGACCAGAAGTTAATGAGACAGACAAAGTTCCTAAAGTCCCTGTTCTAAAGGGTCTTATTCTAATGTGTATGTTTTAGAGGAAGCCTTCTCTGGGTCGACTTTTGAGCTTAGTCTTGAACAGTGAGAAGAAAGACTTACTGGAAAGTGAGCTTGAGTAGAAAATGAGTATACTACCCAAAGCAATCTACAGATTCAATGCAATTCCTATCAAGATACCAGCAGTGTTTTTCACAGAGCTAGAACAAATAATATCACAATTTGTATGGAAACACAAAAAACCTCGAATAGCCAAAGCCATCTTGAGAAAGAAGAATGGAACTGGAGGAATCAACCTGCCTGACTTCAGGCTTTACTACAAAGCCACAGTCATCAAGACAGTATGGTACTGGCACAAAGACAGAAATATAGATCAATGGAACAAAATAGAAAGCCCAGAGATAAATCCACACACCTATGGACAGCTTATCTTCGACAAAGGAGGCAAGAATATATAGTGGATTAAAGACAATCTTTTTAACAAGTGGTGCTGGGAAAACTGGTCAACCACTTGTAAAAGAATGAAA
>SJXQ01001104.1:158156-197835 GCA_006408695.1 Aepyceros melampus
TGGTGCTGGGAAAACTGGTCAACCACTTGTAAAAGAATGAAATTAGATCACTTTCTAACACCATACACAAAAATAAACTCAAAATGGATTAAAGATCTAAACGTAAGACCAGAAACTATAAAACTCTTAGAGGAGAACATAGGCAAAACACTCTCTGACATAAATCACATCAGGATCCTCTATGATTCACCTCCCAGAATACTGGAAATAAAAGCAAAAATAAACAAATGGGATCTAATTAAAATTAAAAGCTTCTGCACAACAAAGGAAACTATAAGCAAGGTGAAAAGACAGCCTTCTGAATGGGAGAAAATAATAGCAAATGAAGCAACTGACAAACAACTAATCTCAAAAATATACACTCCAGTATTCTTGCAGGGAAAGACCCATGGACAGAGAAGTCTGGCAAGCTATATAATCGATGGTGTCGCAGAGAGTTGGACATGATTGAGCGACTAACAATGTCACTAAAATAAATGTCTTTTAGGTACTTTTAGGTACCTTAAGATTTAATCTACTTCTGTTTCATTGACTAAACTAAAGTCTTTGACTATGTGGTCACAACAAACTGTGGGAAATTCTTCAAGAGGTGGGAATACCAGACCCCTTGACCTGCCTCCTGTGAAACCTGTATGTAGATCAAGAAATAGCAGTTAAACTGGAGATGGAACAATGGACTGGTTCCAAATTGGGAAAGGAGTATGTCAAGGCTATATATTGTCACCCTGCTTATTTAACTTCTATGCAGAGTACATAATGAGAAATGCTGGGCTGGATGAAGCACAAGCTGGAATCAAGGAGAAATATCAATAACTTCAGATATGCAGATGACACTACCCTTAGGGCAGAAAGTGAAGAGGAACTAAAGAGGCTCTTGATGAAAGTGAAAGAGGAAAGTGAAAAGCTGGCTTAAAACTCAACATTCAGAAAATGAAAATCATAGCACCTGGTCCCATGACTTCATGGCAAATAGACTGGGAAACAGTAGAAACAGAGACAGATTTTGTTTTCTTGGGCTCCAAAATCACTGCAGATGGTGACTGCAGCCATGAAATTAAAAAAGGCTTGCTCCTTAAAAGGAAAGCTATGACCAATCTAGACAGCATATTAAAATGCAGAAACATTTTTTGCCAACAAAGGTCCATATAGTCAAAGCTATGGTTTTTCCAGTAGTCATGTATGAATGTGAGTTGGAACATAAAGAAAGCTGAGTGCAGAAGAATTGATGCATTTGAAGTGTGGTGTTGGAGAAGACTCTTGAGAGTGCCTTGGACAGTAAGGAGATCCAACCAATCCATCCTAGAGGAAATCAGTCCTGAGTATTCATTGGAAGGACTGATGCTGAACAGCCGAAACTCCAATATTTTGGCCACCTGATGTGAAGAGCTGACTCAGGTCTTTGAAAAGACCTTGATGCTGGGAAAGACTGAAAGCGGGAGATGAAGGGAATGACAGAGAATGAGATGGTTGGATCACGTCACTGACTCGATGGACATGAGTCTGAGCAAGTTCAGGGAGATGGTGAAAGACAGGGAAGCCTGGCATATTGCAGTCTAGTAGTAAAGAGTCAGACATGACTGAGCGACTAAATAACAACAACAAAGATTTAATAATAATAAATAAAATGTTTTAATAACAAATAATAAAACATAAAAGATTTAATAATAATAAATAAATATAAAGTAATGGTAGGATAATAAGTGTTCCAAAAGGAGCTCTGTGGAAGAAATTGAACTGTAACTATGAACAACTATAGAAAACCCAATGGGCGTGTGCTTACAAATATCCTCACTAGAGCTGCTGTTCTCATCAAAGCAGCAGAGTGGGAAAGAAACGATTATTGAGTGACACTTGTTAAAAGACTGTGAGGAGGATTTTATTCAAGGAAAGACTACCTTGATAGGTACAGTGACCACCTATGGAATTCTGCAGCAGGGAGCGAGACCAGGCTCCCCTATGAGCACACATGAACAAGTGGGGTTACAGCCCAGGAAAAGCGTGGATCTCAGGAGAGGTAAAGCTACTAAGTGGAATATCAGGAGGAAGGCAGAGATTGACTAACCTGACCTATCAGGATTCCTAGTGAGGGCAGATCAGGGTGATCACATATGATCTGGGGATCATGGGGGATGAGGAATCGGTCAGATTTCAAGGCTGAACAGAATGGAGGAAGTGCACAAGTGCTCATAGAAACCAGGTCTAGTTGAAAACGAGCTCAAAAGCGTGAACAGTGTTTGGTCAATGACAGGATGTTTGTCAGGATGGCGGGGGTGCTTCTCTCTCTCTCTCTCTCTCTCTCTCTCTCTCACACACACACACACACACACACACACACATCAGAAGACGTTTGAAAATGTCCAGTGCCCAGAGGAATTTTCAATTGTCGCAAATGAGGTTAGGTACTGCTGTGGTGCTGGGGGTACAGAACGTGCCTGCCAGTGCAGGAGAGGAAAGAGACACAGGTTTGGCCCCTGGATTGGGAGGATCCCCTAGAGAAGGGCATGGCAACCCTCTCCAGTATTCTTGCCTGGAGAACTCCATGGAAAGAGGAGCCTGGCAGGCTAGTCCATGGGGTTGCAAAGAGTCAGGCACGACTGAAGTGACATAATACACACACTGCTGTAACTTAGTGTTAAGTAAATGTGTGAATAAACAAATAGGGAAAGCCAATCAATCATCGTTCCATGCTCTTTTTCATATTCAGAGATGCCTCTGCCATTACAACTCATTCAGCTTAAAAAATTAAGTTAAGCAATGATAGCTTCCTCAAGCCTTCCAATTCCTATCTTCTTAAAAAATCACAACTGCTTATACCAGGACCTAATATCAATAAAAATAAAATATAGACAAGTACATTTATTTTAATTTAAACTAATTTTAAAGATAGAGAACACACTTTCAGAATACTTACAATGTTTCAAAGGAGGAGGAAGTCATGGATCAATTGTAAAGCATTCTGATCACATGTTAGGTGATCTTAGATCTCAGCAGTATGAAAATTCTTGAACAAAAACAAAGACTCAGGAGAAGTTCATGGGGAACTATAAATTCCTCAGTCATGAAAAAATGTTCTGTAACTTGGAAGGTAAAAATGAATGAAGATGCAGAAATGCTGCAAAAATTGGTAGTGTCTGAAAGTTCTCAAAAGTATTCTTATTAAGACCACTTTAACCATGACCTTTCTCATATTTTTTGTTCTGCGTCATTTAATTTTTCTATGATCAAATATTTTCATTGTTATAAAAATGCACACAAAATAGAATTTTCTCTTATCAATTAATATTCTTTACCTTCATTAATAATGAATTCTTTGATATGCATACAAATTCTCAGGCTTGAATTTTTTAGAAATGGAATATAACTGTATTTTAAGAACACATTTCATTCTTATTTAACAATATTTGAAAACAAAAATTTCAAATTTCCCCCTCCTGGCATTTCCAAATTTGTCTTTTAATTCTGAAGTGAGTCTCTTAATAAATTTGGTAGTTTCTTTACTGACTAATTACTTGAAAAAATGTAGAGTAATTGTATTGACTTCAGGCTTCAAGGGGGAAAAAATCAATCATTCTTCATTTAATATTTATTTACTTAGCAATTGTTAATCAGAAGTTTAATGTTGTCTGGACTCACAGGCAACTGAGTTTGAGTTAATTGAATATTTTTAATTAAAATAACTGAACTATATCTATCCAACTGCAGATGGAGCCCCAAAGGCAGTATTGCTTAAACAGTTAACCTAAATTAACATTTGAAGCAACGCACATACTCAATAGTTTGCAAGGAAAATTAGTTCAGCAGTTAATAACAGTGACTTATATACAGTACAATGGCTTAAGTTTAATACTGGTTTTTTTTTGTTGTTGTTGTTGTTAAGCTTATTATTCAAACTAATTGACTCCAGTAAGCAAGCATAGAAAAATTAGTGACTTAATGATAAGTGAAACATTTTACATTGTGACTATTAATATTTTCAGGGAAGAGAAAAATTGAAAGATAGAGAGTTTGGGTCTCTTGAGTTTTAAGCTGTGTTTTATTGCTTCAGAAGACGGCCAGATGGATTCTGTATACAAATCAAAATGGTTTTTTATGTGCTCTGAAACTTTCTAATTTCAAATTTCTCTTGACTTACAATCTAAGCTTGCAAAAGCTGAAATGTAATTAAGAAACACGGCGGGCATTCGGTCATTGCTGATGAATGATGCGTCTCTGCTACAGGCAGTAAGGAGCAAAGCCCAGGACATGGGTTCCACCAGGGTCGTTAATCAGCATATTCACCCTGTCTGCAGTGCCTGACTGTAATAATAAATGGCACATAACACATTCCAAGTTTCAAAGAGAAGATTAATTTTATTGAAATCCACCACTACACCAAAAATAGACAGGCCCTCTAAAAATAATTCCCAATTATAACGGGATTCCTAGTGACCTTCCTTGGTCATTGGCTGGGGCAACACAGCTGTCTGAGTGATGAGTATTGAATGATAACGTGAGGTGAGAAGCAAAATGGATTCTTTATCATCCAACCAGGGACGGCTACAATGTCTATCATTTCCTAATGGAAACTGGTTAGTAGAGGTGTTCTGGGATTCCAGCAGGGGAAAAGATACCAATATTGGAATAGTACAAAATATGTCATTAAAGATTTTCATGTCACATAATTAAATTCATTTTAAGATTAGTTTCCAGAACACTGTCTTACTAGGAAAAGAAAGAAGATTGGTAAATTCTGAGGATTAAAAAAAAAGAAAAGCAAACATGAAAATTCTGGAACATGGCAGATATCATAAAACAGGTTGGATATGGAGTGTTGACATCCAGAGCAGGATTGAGAGCATCCATGTTGGGCTATGCTGGAGGGGGAGGGGAGTATGTTTTTCTTAAGATTTGCTTAAGAAAGGACAGATGGTCTTTCATTGTTTTGACAAAAGTCAACCTGTGATTAAACACCAGCAGCACTGATACTTCTATGCATGCGATCTATGTTCAGTGTCGGGGGGAGTACGATTAGGCTCTTAGATGATAATCATGGAACCAGAAGAAACTTAAAAAAGTGTTACTCTTTCAGGATCTATTCAAGGTCACAGTTGCTTCTCAGTCCCCGTCTTCTATGATAACCCTCAAGCATACTCTGCCACCTGCCGCAGCCCCGCGAACAAACTGACATTTCCAAACGCGGGTGGCCGTGGTTCCGTGAGACTGTGACGCAAAGGCCGGGGGCAGAGCACGCCTGCCCAGGAGCATGAGGAACAAACTCTTCTCCAGGTCATGCTGCTTCTTTAGTGAAGCTTTCACAGACTCCCCCAGATGTAATGATCGTGCTTCCTTTGCTATCCCAACGTTTGCACCGTATTCAGTTCAATATCTGGGACTTCCTTCCATGTCTCTCACTTCACTGCACTCAAAATGCACTCTGTAGTCTGCAGCGGCTGAATCCATGTCTGCTGAAAGACCCCTTGGGGCAATCTGAGGTGGGGGATCAGAAGCTAGGCTGAGCACATCTTTATTTTTCTCCCTCAGCTAATCTATGTTTCTCCAGATTGATCTCTTTCACCTGGATCTGGTATAGAGCATGCTGTACAGAACAACTTAACTTCCACTGTTTTTTGTTTGTTTTTGTTTGTTTTTTAATTGAAAGGAAGATACCTGTGAGCTGACATGTAACTTCAGAAGCTTAATGGAGAGGCACCAATGTGTATTCCAAGCAGGCAGGGTCCCTTATGATTGCCTCCAACATGCATTCAGCAGTAATTGGCTACCTATCATACTGGCTACCATTTATAGCTGTAAAGATTGTATTAGTTTTTGTCAGTGGGAAGAAGAGCTTACATTCATTAGGCAATGCACTTGGTTCAATACATTAGTGGCTGCTTGGTTTGCAGAGGAAAGGAAGATTGCAAAGTAGTTTTTGTAGTTGAGAAGTGAAATGTTGCAGTTTCTAATAATGGAAAGTTTTGTTTCATTTCCATCATTTCCCTGTGTGCATTTACACAGGGACACATGGCATGAAGGTACTGACTGATAAGAGTTAGCCTGGAAAAATTCAGACTGAAAGCACAATGAGAAAGGAAATACATGGTCTAAATTGAAAATGAAAATACATAGAGACTTCATTTTTATAAAATTGATAACAGCTTCAATTTCAGGGCTTGTAATTGGGTTGCTCATAGTTTCTGTTTCTTCCTGGGTCAGTCTTGGAAGATTGAGCATTTCTAACAATCTGTCCATTTCTTCCAGGTTATCCATTTTATTACCATATAGTTGTTCATAATAGTCTCTTATAATCCTCTTTATTTCTGCATTGTCTGTTGAAACCTCTCCTTTTTCATTTCCAAGTTTGTTGATTTGATTCTTCTCTCTTTTTTTTCTTGATGATTCTGGCTAAAGGCTTGTCAAGTTTATCTTCTCAAAGACTCAACTTTTAGTTTTCTTAATCTTTACTGTTGTTTCTTTCATTTATTTCTGCTCTGATCTTTATGATTTCTTTCCTTCTGCTAATTTGGGGGGTTTGTTCTTCTTCCAGGTGTTTTAGGTGTAATGTTAAGTTGTCTATCTGATGTTTTTCCTGTTTCTTAAAGTAGGACTGTATGGCTATAAACTTCTCCCTTCGAACTGCTTTTATTGTATCCCATAGCTTTTGAGTTGTGTTTTCATTGTCATTTGTTTCTGTCATTTTTTGATTTCCATTCTGATTTCCTCAGTAACCTGTTGGTTATTTAGAAACACATTGTTTAGTCTCCATGTGTTTGTGTTTTTTACAGTTTTTTTTCTTGTAATTGATATTTGTGTCAGAAAAATATTTGATATTTGTGATCAGAAAAGATGCTTGATACAATTTTCTTAAATTTACTGAGGTTTGATTTGTGACCTAAGATGTGGTCTATCCTGGAGAATGTTCCATGTGCACTTGAGAAGGTGTATTCTTCTGCATTTGGGTAGAACGTCCTGAAGATATCAATGAGATCCATCTCATCTAATGTATCATTTAAGACTTGTGTTAGGCTATGAGTTTTGATGTTGTGAAAAATAAGACAGCAGTTCAAAATGGAGTCATTCACACTAAGTCCAACATACTAAACTGAGAATCATAGTTCTGGCTCTCCAAGCCATGGCACATTGAACCAATCAATCAGGAACCATCTGACAAGCACCTGTTCGGTTGTCTGCCTGACAGACGCTTGTGCGTGTGCACCCAGCTGTGGCTGACTCTTAGCGACCCTGTTGACTACAGACCGCCAGGCTCCACTGTTCGTGGGATTAGTCAGGCAAGAATATTGGAGTGGGTTGCCGTTTCCTCCTCCTGGAGATCTTCCCAACCCAGGGATGGAACCCGTATCTCTCGTGTCTCCTTCATTAGCAGGTGGATGTGTTACTGCTGCGCCAACTGGGAACCCTTGTCATGGCCTAAAGGAAGGTAACTCTGCAATAACAAACCGCTACTATAAATCTCTCATTCTTACTCCTTTCTGCCTGTAAAGGTCTTTCATTTTATACAGGTCCTTGGAACTCCCTTCTCTCTGCTAGATGAGACACTGACCAGTTTCATGGATATTTGCTCAAATAAACTCTTAATGTCTCTAATATGCCTCAGTTTAACAACATAAATATTTACCCATGTGACCTGAACGCAAGTGAAGTCACAGGACATTTCTGTTGCTCTGAGTATGCGCCAAGTGTCTCCTTCCAGTCAGTATCACCAGTCCGGAAGCAACAGTCTCTGATTTCTATCAATACAGATCAATTTTATCTATAATTGAACTTCCTTCATGAAACATGTTAATGAATTTTTCCACTTTCCTCCTGTTACTCATTCTAGGTTCCTACCGTGTGGTCAGAAAAGATACCTGATATTATTTCAATCTTCTTTGTTAAATCTTTTGCTGTCCTCCAAAATATGATCCTAAGGAATGTCTCATGTGCCCTTAAGAATGTATATGCTGGCGCTGAGCAGAGTACCTGCATATGTCTTTCATGTCAGTTTGCTCCATACAGGTATTGAAGTCTGCTGTTTCCTGACTGATTTGATGTCTGGATGATCTAACCTGGTGTTGAGAGTGAGCTGCTGAAGTTCCCTACTGTTGTGTTTCTGTCTGTTTTGCCCTTCATTTCTGCTAATACTTGCTTGAAATATTAAAATTGTCCAATGTTGGCTACATACATAAATATAAATATATTTATACTTGGTGAAATGTAAATTGGTGAATTGACCAGTATTCTATATTCAATATCTCTGTATTTGGACTGAATTTTCCCTAGTGACTGATTTTGATTGAAAGTTTACTTTATCTGATGTGAATATAGCACCTCCTGTTCTCTTTTGATTTCATTAAAGGAATATCTTTTTCCATCTCTGCTATTCTCAGTCTATGTGTGTCCTTAAAGCTAAAGTGAGGTTCTTATGGGAAGCATATTATTTTTGGACCTTGTTGTTTTTCATAATCCATTTATTTACTCTGTATTTCTTATTGCAGATGGCAGTCCATTAATGATCAAGTAACTATCGATATGTAAAGATTTACTATTATCATTTTGTTGTTTCTGAGTGATTTCTTTGGGAAGGGTTTTTTTATTTCTTCCTCCCTCTCATGGTCTTCCTTTGTCATTTATTTTTCGCAGCAGTTTTGTTTAATTGCTTTCTCTTTACCATCTGTGTACCTGGTATAGAGTTTTTCTTTGTGGTTAGAGTGAGGCTTACAGTAAACATCCTATAGATAAAATAGTCTATTTTAAGCTGATAACAACTTGCCTTCACTCACACAGAAAAAGCTGATGCTTTTCTCTTCTACCTACATTTTATGCTATCGATGTCTTTACATCTTTTAAACATATATATCATTAACAAATTATTCTAGCATGGTTTTAAATATTATTTTATAACAGTTATACTGTATATAAAAGTGGTTTATATACCACCATTATAGTATTAGTATATTGTGAATTTGGCTATGTATTTACCTTTACCATTGAATTTTATCCTTTTAGATATTTCCATTTTTTACTTAGTGTCCTTTCATTTCAATTTGAAGAATTCCCTTTAGCATTTCTTGTAAAGCAGCTCTAGCAATGATGAAAGCCTTTTTTCTCTTTTTTTGTTTCTGTCTGTGAATGTCTTTATCGCTCCTTCATCTGTGAAGGACAGTTTTGCCAGGTCTAGTAGCCCTGGTTGAAAGGCTTTTTTTTTCCCTTTCTGTATTTTGAATACATCATCCCATTGGCTCCTTTCTCTCAAGGTTTCTGCAAAGAAATCTGCAATTTGGCTCATAGATATTTCCTTGTATGTGAGGAGCTGTTTTTCTCTCCATGCTTTAAAACTTCTCTCTTTGTCTTTCGTTTTTAACATTTTGATTATAAACATATTTCATGGTAATCTCCTTTGGGAAGATTGACCTTGTTTGGGGTCCTCTGAGCTTCCTGTAAACAGGATGCCCATCTCTTGTCCCAAAACTTGGAAAGTTTCCAGCAAGTATTTCTTTTAATGAGCTTTCTACCCCTTTCTGTCTCTCTTCTCATTCTGGAACTCCCTTTATGCATGTTCATTTGCATGTCCAATATTTTTAGAGCCTTTCTTCGTATTTTTTCATTTTTTTTCTTTTTGTTCTTCTCACTGGTTAATTCCAAATTATCTGTCCTTGAGTTCACTGGTTCTTCTGCATGATCAAGGGTTTTTGTTGAGATTCTCTATTGAATTTTTCAGTTCCGTCGTATTCTTCAGCTGTATTATTTCTGCATGGCTCTTTTTTATGGTTTCTACTTCTTTGTTAAAGTCTATACATTGCTTTCCTGATTTTGTTTAGTTGTCTACCTGTGTTCTCTTGCCTTTCATTGAGCTTCTTCAAAAGATTTTTTAAAAATTCTTTTCAGGCAAATTATAGGTCTCCATTTTTTTTGAGTTACTGGAGTTTTATAAGTTTCCCTTGGTGATGTCATGTTTAACTTAATTCCATGATCCAGGTAGACTCGAGTTGCTATCTGTGCATTTGAAGATGTACATACTGCTTCCAGTTCTTTCTAGATTGGCTATAACAGGTAAGGGCTTCCCCAATGGCTCAGTAGTAAAGAATTACCTGCAATACAGAAGATGCAGAAGGCATGGGTTCTGGGTTGGGAAGATCCCCTGGAGAAGGAAATGGCAGCCCACTCCAAGAATCTCGCCTGGAGAATCTCATGGACAGAGCAGTCTGGTGGGCTTCAGCCCGCGGTGTCACGAAGAGGTGGACATGACTGAGCACAAGACGAAAATACGGCAGGTAAAGACCTTCCCATCCGACAGAATTAATTTGGAAACAGTCATGCAGTATTTGAACCAGTTTTGAGGATGTCCCTAGATGGCTGTGGGGTCTGAGGTTGGTGTACTTGTTACCAGGGACTCAGGAAGACATGGATTGTCTGGTCCCTTCATGGACAAGGCTCCTCTAGGACCTTATTAAAGCTATATGCTTTGTCACGTACAGCCTACCAAAAATATTCTCATTTCTATCAGACTTTCAAAATATTACTAAAATAAATAATATTTTAGTTTTTTAAACATATTTTCTCCTAAATATCTAGCTTTGTCATAATGTTATTTCTGATTAGAAAAGAAATACTTCTTAAAAAACACAAAGAAAAACTGGGGATCATCATTGGTTTAATTTGAGAGACATGGAACGCATGCAAGTATGCTAAGTTGTTTGCGTCATGTACGCCTCTTTACGACCCTATGGCCTGTAGCCCGCCACGCTCCTCTGTCCACACTATTCTCCAAGCAAGAACACTGAAGTGGGTTGCCATTTCCTTCTCCAGGGGATCTTCCCAACCCAGGGATCAAACCTAAGCCTCTTACATCTCTTGCACTGACAGGAGTGTTCTTTCCCACTAGGGCGATCGGGGAATCCCAGAGACGTGGAAACTTTCTATTAATTTCTTGGACTGTGATTCTCTACCATGGTGATAATTCACCTGGAAACTGCAAGCATTGTAGTATTTATACCTAGAAAGAGCCATAGAAGTAAGCTAATTTTATTTTTAACTTTGCTCTATCACATAGTTTTTTAAATGTTTTTCTACTGCCTCCATGCTTATAAAATATTATGTCTACCAAAACAGAATAATAAATTTTAAGGTTTGAAAAGTATATTCATCAGATACCTACAGCTATTAATCAGATTCTCTGTTTAATGTATGTAGCACGTTTAATGCCACATGATTATGTGCGACATGATATAAGCAGAAATCAAAATCTATGTTTTCTGCATCGTGAATCAATTATTTGGCAATGGACATGTAATATCAGTTTGGTTTTTGAAAGATTTATTTTTCTGATTTCAGCTCATAGAGTTATTTAAAAATTGATTGGAATTATTTAATCAATGTAATTATGCAAGAAAGAAAGTATTCCTAATACTATTTGATTCAGACTTCTCAACAAAATGTTTTATATAAAATAAATACATACTTATATTTATACTTAGAATGGATGTTCTTGCCATACTTAAAAGGGCCTATTAAAGGAGATTAATACTGTAGTCATGAAGAGTGAAGAGAGTTATAACAACCTACATGAGGAAACAGAAATTAGTGTAAGGAGCAGAATAAGATAAGTAATGACAACCAGGAGAGCGTGATATAATAAGAAAGACCAGAAGAAATTTCATCAGAAAACGACTTTGCTGGTGATCCTGGGGCTGAGACTCCTTGCTCCCAATGCAGGGGGCCTGGGTTTGATCCCTTGTCAGGGATCTAGACCCCACATGCTGCAGCTACGTCTGTGCATGTCCCAACTAAAATGATCCTATGTGCCACGACTAAGAAAGATAAATAAGTTTTTTTTTTTAATAATACTATTGAATAAGGATAAGAAATAGGATTGCTACAGTATTTCTGAGGACACTCTGGATGACGACAAAAGTCATTACATTGCCCTCTGGATACATCGTGGATTGGTTCCAGGACTCCCCACAGATACCAAAATTTAAGGACACTCAAGTCCTTATATAAAATGACACAGTATTTGCATATAATCTACACACATCCTCCTGCACACTTTAAATCATCTCTAGATTGCAGGCATACTGTAGACACACTGCAGGTTCACTTACAACTATAATCAAGCAAATATCACAATAAAAAGAGTCACTGAAATTTGGGGGTTTTTTAGTGTGTATAAAAGTTATGTTTACACCACAGAGTACAGAGCTGGGTTCCCTGTGAACCAGCTGGTTCAGCTGGGGCTCTGCGATTGACCTAGAGGAGTGGCATGGGGTGAGAGGGAAGGCTACCCGGGGAGAGATATATGTTTACATATAGCTGGTGCACGTTGTACAGCAGAAACTAACACAGCATTATAAAGCAACTATACCCCAATAAAAAACCATGTTTACACTACCCTGCAGTCTATTAAGCGCACAACAGTATTTTGTCCAAAAATTAAAAAACGAGGTGCAGCCTTAATTAAAAATACTTAATTGCTAAAAAACGTTAGTCATCATCAGTCTTCATTGAGTTATAATCTTTTTGCAATTGTAATATCAAAGATCACTGATCAGAGATCACCAGAACAAATACGATAATGATGAAAAGTTTGAAATATTGTTAAGAATTACCAAAATGTGACTTCACATGAGGTGAACAAGTGCTAATGGGAAAATGACGCTGATTTATTTGAGACAGGGATACTTAAATCTTCAATTTGTGAAAAACGCAGTATCTATGGAACGAAATAAAGTGAATCACAATAAAATGAGATATGCCTGCATTTATAACACCTAACAGGATGGGAATGTTATGCAAACTGTAAATATAATGTCAGTGCCATGTAAGTTTTGCCACCGTGTGGCAAATTCAAAGTTTGCGTTTTGAAACTGTAAATTTGTTCCATATGTATTTCAGCCATGGTTGGTTGAATTCGCAGATATGGAACCCATGGATATAGAGGGCCAACTTTCAGTGTTGGAAGGAAATCTGGGTTATAGTGGGAAAAAACATAAATGGGAGGTTGGAGAAATAATTATGAAATGAGTGTCAGTAAAACATTTTCAAAAGTTTCGCTGTAAATGGGTTTAGGGAGCTAAGACAGAAGTCAGGGAAAAAACTGGTAACTATTGTTGATTTTAGGAGGGAAAAGACGTGACATTATTTAGATGCTGATATAAGGAATTCCCAAGGCTTCCAGGTGGCACTAGTGGTAAAGAACCTGCTTGCCAATGCAAGAGACATAAGAGATGTGGGTTTGATCCCTAGCTCAGGAAGACCCCCTGGAGAAGGGCATGGCCACTCACTCCAGTATTCTTGCCTGGAGAATCCCATGGACAGAGGAGCCTGGCAGGCTATGGTCCAAAGGGTCACAAAGAGTTGGACACGACTGAAATGACTTGGCATGCAATCATCAAGGAGTCAGGAAGCGGAGACTTAAAAATAAAATCTAGGAACAGCTAATGATGCAAGGTATACTAACAGCAGATATGATATGATAGGATACTGGGAATACATACCATTACACATTATGCATAATGTGTTAAATACACATTATGTGTTACCCTTGTGCTAATACATTGTACAACTTCAGAAGAATGTGTCCAAGTCCTCTACCCAGCTCTGCTACAAATATTGTATAAACAAGTCTATAAAATGTATTGTAATTCCCCTCCCCCCAATCTTTGCTGTTGGAACTCATGATAAAACGTTGCTATGAAATTTTAACCATGAAATATTAAAGTTCATATAGATTAAATTATATGTGCTAGTCATAAGACACAGTAGGCTTGTAAAACTGTGTGTTTAGGCTATGAGGGAATGCCATGGCATTCAGAAAGAGGAGTAAGTGCATGCTGGGTGTCGATTTACAGACGCAGGTCACCACTGACTGGCAGGAAGTACTTCCATCGCTAAGGGAGCTCGCTGGACTCCCTTTCGAGCCCCTCTCCATGTCTCTTCCAGTCCTAGCTCTTCTCCACTAAACAGCTCTACAGCTGTGACTTCACCCTCACAATTTCAGCTTATACATTGTTTCAGCTTACACAGCCCTTCTTTTAAACAACATATGGCTGAGTTTTTCAGATAACCAATTTCTAGTTTGTTGGGAAGATAAAATTAAAGCTCATAGCACTCAAATGAGGGTGATTGATAGCAAAATATCCAAACAAACTTCTGGAATTTGGCCAAGGAGATGTTTTAATGAGAATCTGGCAGGGGCAAAGCAATGCAGGGACTAAAAGTCTGCTTCTTGGAGTCAGAAAGTTCCAGGGCTCTTCGAGCACTTACCAACTCTCTGGTGTTGAACAAACTATCTATTCTCTGGGCCTCAGTTCCTGCATCTGAGAGTTTGCATAAGAGCAGTGTCTAATCTACAGAGTTCTTTTTGAAAATTCAAACTGATCATGCAATAAAGAAGTAGATACCACCCTTGGGACATAAATATCGATTAAAGATGATGTATGATGAGGATGTAATGATTAAAATGAAAACAATGATTGTACTATCAAATTAAAATTAGATCATAGAAAAGTTTTATATATATACACATATGAATTAAAAACATATTTACAAAAGCCATTCAAGTTGAAGAAGAGTTTCTTTACTAAATGCTTTAAAAAATTGTTCTTAAGACATTCTCTTTAGCTAACTAGATATTAGAGGTAATTTCAGTACGATACAAAGAACAGATCATGAGGCCAAACTATTTCATAAGAGTAATTAAAGAATAAGTTAGCTACATTATAATTGGGAATTTCCAAGGTTTAAAAAATATTTTCTAGACTTTACTTATGTCGCCTTCAGCATTAACTGGGACTATAAATTACATTTATTAAAATTCATAAATAAATAATATTTGAAATGTATAAATGGTCTCTATTTCATGCAACAAACACCATTTAAGCATGTATTTTGATAGGCATTATAATAATAAGCCATTAAAGATTATTTCTATAAAGTTCTCACATTTTTTAAAAGAAAGGCCAGAATGAAGTATAACACATTTTATTCCAAAATAATTACAGGAATATCAACAATTTAAAAATGTATAATATGAAGTAATTTTCATTTTAATTGTGCATCTAACTTGAAGTTAAGGTATGGCTATTTCTCCGTCACCCAGCTGAATGCCACTACATTCAATGCTGGCTAGAAATCATTTTGTTTTATTCTAGGCACACCCTTTTAACTTTATGCAAGTTTATGAGAAAAATAATGCCAATGATCAAAGGAAAAAAGAGTGCAAATTATACCATCTTGATGTTTATCATGTCATCTATTATCTGTGTAGAATCCTACATAGGAAGTTACAACTTAAGAACACTGGTGCCTTTTCCAAACTAAAACCCATGTATCTGATATTCCAAAGGTGATATTGAAACAAAACACAACTTAAGGAAGGAAATACTTGAGAGCTCTAAAACCTAAAATAACTTAGGAATATGACAAAAAAATCATTCTTAATGATAAAAGACTTCAAGCATTCTTTTAAAAAATCAGGAAAAAAGTCCAGAAAGCTGTATTAATCTCTACTTTCTATACAAAGTATATAAAGGATGATATATTTACAATTTTTATAGTATAATGCAGATTTTACATCAGGCTTGTTACCATTTCATTTATTTCCATGTATACTTATTTATACATATATATATGCCTGCTGCTAAGTCACTTCAGTCGTGTCCGACTCTGTGCAACCCCATAGACGGCAGCCCACCAGGCTCCCCCGTCCCTGGGATTCTCCAGGCAAGAACACTGGAGTGGGTTGCCATTTCCTTCTCCAATGCATGAAAGTGAAGAGTGAAAGTGAAAAGTAAAACTGAAGTCACTCAGTCATGTCCGACCCTCAGCAACCCCATGGACTGCAGCCTTCCAGGCTCCTCCATCCATGGGATCTTCCAGGCAAGAGTACTGGAGTGCGGTGCCATTGCCTTCTCCAATATATATACCTGGTGAAGGTGAAGGTGAAGTCGCTCAGTCGTGTCCGACTCTTTGCGACCCCGTGGACTGTAACCTACAAAGTCCTCCGTCCATGGATTCTCCAGGCAAGAATACTGGAGTGGATTGCCATTTCCTTCTCCAGAGGATCTTCCCGACCCAGGGATTGAACCCGGGCCTCCCGCATTGGAGGCAGACTCTTTAACCTCTGAGCCACCAGGGAAGCCTATATATATATATATATATATATATATACACCTACACACACACAAATACAGAGCGGCTGGAGAGTCTGAAATCTGCAAGGCAAGTGGGCAGGCTGAACATCTGGGAAGAGTTAATGCTACAGTCTTGAGTTTAAAGGCGGGAAACTGAGGCGTGGTTTCTACATTGCTGTTTGGAGACAGAATTCTGTTTTTAGGAAACATCCGTCTTTGTTCATAAGGCCTTCAACTAAAGGTCCATCTATATTATTGAGGGTAATCTCCTTTACTTGACAGTCAACTAGTTGTAAATATCAACTGCATCTAAAAAGGATTTTGATAGCAACATCTAGACTAATGTTTGATCAAATAAACTGGATACCTTAATCTGGCTAAGCTGATCTATAAATTTAATCACAGAAGAAAGAGTACATTACTATGTAGAAAATCCAAAATATTTCACAAGTAATTAACCTAATAAGATGACTGATCAAGATCCTTTAATTATTTAAAAATCAATTGCATTTCTATCCTGAAGACATGAAAACTGTTAGTTTAGAAGAGATTTAAACCCATGTCTCTCAGTTCTCAATATGTAAGGCTGACATAAAATCAGTGAAATTACAAAAACTGAAATGACATATAATAAGCTTAAAAATATGCTTTGTATCTACATTATATAAATTATATTGCTTTGTATGAGTTATAAATGTTTCATAACTCATATTGTTTTCAATTCTTTATTTTTGGAGAAATGCCTCAAAAACTGAACCTGTTCATTTGTCTCTTTTGTATTTGTAAAGGTATATCTGTAGAATAATATCCTCAAAGAAAACCATTGTGCCCAAGGGTAAATGCATTCCTTATTTTCATTAGTATTGATGAAGCCCACTGCATATGGGATGCACAATTTTTCATCCCACAAAGATGTATGAGAGTGCTCACTTTTCCATTCCCAGTGACAAAATAGTCAAACTTTGGATTTGTATTAATCTCATAGTGGGAGAATGGGAACTCACTGTTACTTATTTTATAAATAAAAGCACTAAAATTTTGTTTAAAACTAATAAATAATATTATATTCAAGACAAAAACACAAGAGAAATACTATATTTATCTGAGTCTATTTCTGTAGGTTAGAATGTATGTTTTCTTCATTGCTCTATTTATGGAATTACCAACTTGTTTTAATTCTTGAGGCTCGATAGCAGAGTTTACTATTTTAGAAATCAGTACTCTTGTACTGCTCTACTTTTCCACTGCAAGTTTCTCATTATCTTTCTTCATATGACTTTTTAATCTTTATTTTTAACTTAATCTGAATGTTCACAAACTCTCACCCTATGCATCTAAATTAAGATAATTTCCCACTCTGGCATATACAGATTATTAAAGAGCTGTGGTTCCATATGTCTCCTGTTCATAAACACAAGGGGTCATCTCTATGCCAGTTACAAAGTATTGCTTCTTACAAAACTTTCTAAAAAATGAATGAGTTCATAATGATAATGGAGTGCACAAATCTTTATTTTTTTAATACAACTTATGTTGAGCTCTGTATGAAACTGAACACATGTAAAGAAATAGTCAAAACCTGGAAACTGTCCCTTAAAAATGATTTCCCATAGTTCTCCTGGCACTAAAACTAATAAACATTTATCAGCAACAAAAAATCAAAACAAAGCAAAAGAAACAAAGAGACAAAACAAAATGAGTTTTAAAAAGCCTTACAAAATACAACATCACAAAACTTGAGTGCGTTTAAGACCAAGAATCAAGAAGTTATTGTTGGCGGAGTCCTTGTTTCTAAGTTTTACATTTAGAAGACCTCCTAAGACACTCAGATTAAAAATAAAAAGGTTTCCAGAACTATGTTGAATAGTAGCGGTGAAAGTGGGCACCCTTGTCTTGTTCCCGACTTTAGGGGAAATGCTTTCAATTTTTCACCATTGAGAAGAATGTTTGCTGTGGGTTTGTCATATATAGCTTTTATTATGTTGAAGTATGTTCCTTCTATTCCTGCTTTCTGGAGAGTTTTTNTGGGGACCAGGGCACAGCCAGGCCAGCCTGAGCCTGGGCAGTGCAGCAGTGACGGGATGCTGCCCAGAGCTGACGAGGGCGGGCATCACAGGACGTGAGAACCAGGTGGACTGGGGGCAAGGGGCCAGGAGAGCAGTGGAGATGCAGGTGCCCTTTACTAGTCTAACTCGGGCAACTGCGCTCGCTGTGATGTGATTAAGTCAAGGACAGCCTACCGGGGAAGGGGAGGGGCAGGGGTCTCAGGTAGCACTGCTGTGCTTAGTCGTCAGTCTTGCCGGACTCCTTGAGACCCCATGGACTGTCGGCCCCCATGGACCAAAAATCCCCCATAAGATTGTCATTTCCTGCTGCCGGGGAACTTGCAGACCCAGGGATCAAACCCGCATCTCCTGTCAAAGAGGACTCATGGTGCTTGCGGAGCATTAAGTGAAGGTGTCCAGGAGACAAGCAGGAACAGAGTGAGATGTGGGACGTGGTGCAGGAGCCGCATGGGGGATTCACCGGCCCAGCTGCGCCTGTGTGTCAGAGGCACAGCTGAGGCCAGAGCCTGAGGCCCCGCCAGAGGGAGCGTGAAAGTCGCTCCGTCGTGTCCGACTCTGTGACCCCATGGACTATGTGGTTCATGTATAGAATTCTGCAGGCCAGAATGCTGGAGTGGGTAGCCTTTCCCTCCTACAGGGCATCCTCCTGAGCTAGGGATCGAACGTGGGTATCTGCCATCGCAGGTCAGTTCTTTACCATCTGAGCCACCAGAGAAGCCCCAGATAGATACATAGGGGACGTGAAATCCTTCTAACAGTCAATTAACACTCAGAAGATTCTGAAATGTTACCTTTTCCAACTAAATTTTCCATATTGATTACTTTTAAGAAAGTAGCATTGTATCTGAAAAATATTTCCCTCTCTGGTTGAATCTGAAGGATCCTGCCAAAAACAATGGAAAACAAGGCCCTGATCTTCCCGACCCAGGAACGCAATGAACATAACCATAGTGTCAATGCAATCACACTTACCTTATACGACGTTTTCTGGAAACTATTTCAGAAGTTTTCCAAAACTCTCCAGAAGGGAGGAAGTGTCCGTGTTTTTCAAAGTCTATTTCCTGACCTGACTTTCAGCTCTAGAGAAGAAACAGAGTCGGTCCTGGCAAGCGCACCCAGCAAGTCTGGGGCACCCGCAGAGCACCATCTCCCACCACCACGGGCAGTCCCCCTTGGCCTCCTAACTCTCAGCCCAGTGAGCCCTGTACGGGTACTGTTAGCAAAAGACCTGCAGCTTTGCCTGCGGGCACTCAGATGCCATTTCTCAGCAGCCTACAAAGAGCAATGCCGAGCATGGCCCTGTTCTGCAAAGCTTTGCGGAACTTTGAAGGCCTTTCTCCCTCTACACTTGTTTCTTCCGTAACTTTGAGAAACCTTTCTTTAAACTTTTTTCTTCCTTAACTTTGAAGACCTTCTCCCTCTAAACTTGTTTCCTCCATGAGTGCTCCATCCTTGCATAATGAAGACTGTCAACTCAAATAGCAGGAATGTCCCTGCCTTTCCAACAAGCATGGCACTGGGCTGGGTGTTGGGCACTTGGCTGAGGACACGATCTCTGACCTGAGGTGCCTCACAGGTGATGAGAACACCAAAAGTGCTCAGAGGTACTTCCTAGATGTTATGAGAAAACATCTAGATGGTGGCAGCCACACACAAATTCCCCAAGAGAGTCCCTGGCAGACACTTCACTCTGGATGGACTTTATGGAGGAGCTTCCGTGTTCCCCACTCCTTAACTTTGAAGACCTTCTCCCTCTAAACTTGTTTCCTCCATGAGTGCTCCATCCTTGCATAATGAAGACTGTCAACTCAAATAGCAGGAATGTCCCTGCCTTTCCAACAAGCATGGCACTGGGCTGGGTGTTGGGCACTTGGCTGAGGACACGATCTCTGACCTGAGGTGCCTCACAGGTGATGAGAACACCAAAAGTGCTCAGAGGTACTTCCTAGATGTTATGAGAAAACATCTAGATGGTGGCAGCCACACACAAATTCCCCAAGAGAGTGCCTGGCAGACACTTCACTCTGGATGGACTTTATGGAGGAGCTTCCGTGTTCCCCACTAGGTGACCAGCCTTAGGACAGCCTCATTCTCCTTGACTTGTTTTTGAGTCTGTACCATCAACCGCAGTGTCTGGACAGATTTCTAGAGGGATGGTGAGGCTTCCTGGGGGATGTGATTATGCACAAATGTTAAAGCTTTCAGCCAGACGCAAAGGGAAACAGCATTTTAGACCCAGGTCATCCCGGTGACGTCAGAGAACAGGTCCTCTGAGAATGACCTGGGAGGTCCTGGGAGGTGGCAGTGGGGGGCGGGGCATGTGCCCGGAGGGGATTGAGGAGAAGACAGTGGCAGGCAGGAGCCTTGAAATCCAGGCCAGATCGGGAAGGGCCTGCACCCAGCACACGGAACCCAAAGAAGGGTGCCCGGTGGTTCTGGGTTCCGCACATGATGTGCTGGGCAGTCGGCTCCCCTGCTCCCTGCAGCCCAGGCCTCAAGTGTTTTAACTTCTGTAAAGAAACAGGAGGTGGCCGGGAGGAGGGACCCGGAGCCAGGAAGGTGGTCCAGTGTTCAGCAACACTGAAAGACAGTCAGGCTGATGGTTAAAAATGAACGGTGATTAACCAGGAGATTCCTGGATCACGAGGCTGACCCAGCACCACCCCCAGTGAGGTCAAGCCCCAGAAATGGCACCTGGAGCTGAGATGCATGTTGTGTG
Organism: Aepyceros melampus; assembly: GCA_006408695.1. Taxonomy (NCBI): domain Eukaryota; kingdom Metazoa; phylum Chordata; class Mammalia; order Artiodactyla; family Bovidae; genus Aepyceros; species Aepyceros melampus. Next base: position 179,048 of record SJXQ01001104.1, read on the forward strand.
AGTCACAGAGGTGCCCTTGTTCTGCAGCCCAGTCAGAGGGCGGGGACCCCTCCTCCCGCTCACTAATCTCACCCCACCACCACCCTGCGTGTCACATGGCAGAAAAGAAGGACTTCAGGTATGGCCAAACAGAGGGTTTTTTCCAGACGAAGGACTTTTATGACACCCACACAGATTGAAAGCTTCAATTACACAAAGAGAATTCTGTCTAAAAACCCTGTTCAGTCGTAATGTGGATGTATGACGCAGAGGAAAGATCCAGGTTGGACCTAACCCTAACCCTAACTCAAGAAGCAAGTCAAATGATAGTGGTAAAATTCCCTGAGACTCAGAACTGATGTAATCGCAGTGTGCCTCAGAGATTACCTGCTCCATGAGCAGAACCAGGACCCCGGGGAACCCCAGTTGGGATCCCTGGATGCATCTCAGGCGAACGTGCACACACCCTGGCGCTAACTGCTGTTGTTGATCATATTACATGTGAATTACATACATGATATCGACGTATGTTAATGTCGTGCATAAGGCGAGGTTCCAGGACACATTCACCCTGAGTTTGTGGTGATCGGTTATCAGAAACCAAGACACACATTTACTCACAAGCAGCCCGTCCTGGCTGCCCAGGCTCATACCCGGTGACTCTGGGCAACAGGCCTCGGTGGGCAAGAGCCCCTTTCCCTGGGAACCAGCCGCCAACACTTCTCTGAGCCGGAACCACGCACACTCAGCTCTCAGAGCCTCAGAGCCTCAGAGCCGCACGCCAGGGGCAGGGCAGGTGTGAGCCAGCTCTAAGCAGGGGGAGACGTGGCTGAGGAATCAGGTGAGTCTGAGCCGAGAACCGCAGAGAGCCCCCGCCTGCTGCTGGCCCGCCTTCAGGTTGCTGTCTGCACTACCATCCAGAACAGAGTTCTGCAGATAAACAGCGCAGCTCTCGGTGGAGAGGAGCCACATTTAAGTCCCCACGTCCTGAGCTGGTGTGCCAGAAGTTTTACCTTCATTTTCTGTTCAAAGGATTCCTTAACAAGAGAAACCCCTTGTTCAGTTCATTTCAGGCGCTTAGTCATGTCCTAGTGTTTGTGACCCCATGGAGTGCAGCACGCCAGGCCTCCATGTCCATCACCAATTCGCGGAGCTTGCTCAAACTCATCAAGTTGGTGATGCCATGCAACCGTCTCATCCTCTGTCACCCCCTTCTCCTCCAGCCCTCAGTCTTTCCCAGCATCAGGGTCTTGTCTAGTGAGACAGGTGTTTGCATCTGGTGACCAAAATATTGGAGCTTCAGCTTCAACATCAGTCCTTCCTATATTCAGGACTGATTTCCTTTAAGATTGACTGGTTTGAACTCCTTGCAGTCGAAGGGACTGTTGAGAGTCTTCTCCAACACCACAGTTCAAAAGCATCAATTCTTTGACGCTCAGTCTTCATTATGATCTAACTCGCACATCCATGTATGATTCTGCGGTTCTGAGACCACTCCATCAAGCTGAGGAAGGGCCGTCTGTGCCTCTGGGGACACCTCGGGTCAAGCAGGGCTAAGTGCGTAAGACAAGGATAGGGGCACGACTGTGTCACCCAGCATGTCTCCTGCTCGAGGCTTTATTTCACTTGATTGCTCAGTTGCTAATTTGTGTTCAACTCTGAGGCCCCGTGGACTGTAGCCCACCAGGCTCCTCTGTCCACAGGGTTTCCCAGGCAAGAATCCTGGAGGGGTAACCATTTCCTTCTCCAGAGGATCTTCCTGACCCAGGGATCAACCTTCATCTGCTACATTGGCAGGTGGATTCTTCACCCGGGAAGCCCACAGGAGCACTGAGGGTGAGCCAAAGGCCAGAGGGACATTGACACGAGGACGCTGGCTCGGAAGAGGAAGATGACTATTCCTTCCCAGGAGGGCGGACATGCCACCTGCACCTGTGACCTCAGATAACCAAGGAATGTTGCAAGTAGAGGCCGAGCGAGCGGCCAGGACCGTCAGGCCCTCCTTCCAGGAGGCTGGGGGTGAGGAGTGGAACTACAGGTCTGGGCAGTGCAGGCACTAAAGCAGACAGCCACCACTTTCCCTTGATTTCTGAGGTTTGAACACAGAGAGAGGAAGGGAGGGGGAGACTGTGCCCTGCTGCAGGGGGTGGGGGAGGGGAAGAGTTCTGTGCAGCCTGAGTCCACAGGCCTCTGGAGGAAAGCGCCTCTTCCTTAGGGGACCTCAGTCATTGTCAGCTGACTAGACCAGGCCCACCCATGTGCTGGCGGCCAGTCTGCCTTACTCAAAGTCGACTCATTTAATCCTCATCTCCTGTAAAAGCTGCCTTTATGGTAACATCTTATTTGGTGTTAGACCAATTAACTGGTCCTCTGGCCCAGTCAAGGCGACACACAAAATTAACTGTCACATTGGGCTACCTCGTTTTTCTGGTGGTCATGTATGGATGGGAGAGCTGGACCATAAAGAAAGCTGAGCGCCGAATATTGATGCTTTTGAACTGTGGTGTTGGAAGAGACTCTTGAGAGTCCCTTGGACTGCAAGGAGATCCAACCAGTCCATCCTAAAGGGATCAGTCCTGAATGTTCATAGGAAGGACTGATGCTGAAGCTGAAACTCCAATACTCTGGCCACCTGATGGGAAGAGAAGACTCACTGGAAAAGACCCTGATGCCGCGAGAGATTGAAGGCAGGAGGGGAAGGGATGGCAGAGGATGAGATGCTTGGATGGCATCACCGACTCGATGGACATGAGTTTAAGTAAACTCTGGGAGCTGGTGATGGACAGGGAGGCCTGGCGTGCTGCAGTCCATGGGCTTGCAAACAGCCAGACACGACTGACCGACTGAACTGGGCTATTTGTTTCTCTCATGGAAACACAGGCTGTGTGGATTTCAAAAGCCAACTACAGAAATATCCCGACCAAAATGTTTATATATTTTTATGTGAAAAGATTGGATTGAGATCTTTCATTTCTTAGGATTTGCTTGAGCTTACCTGGTACTCAGCCTGGTACTTACCTGTAAAAAGACTATTTTTCTCCATAAAAAATTCTGTAGTCCACGGCAGGACTGGCTCCGTAATTTACAGGGCTGGTGCAAAATGAAAATGCAGGACCCTCTGCTCAAAACCTATAAAGAATCTGAAGACAATGAAAGCAAAGCACTGAGCTGGGGGGTTCTTCTGGGGGGCCCAGGGAGGCCCACCAGCCACCCCTCCTTGAAGCCAGAGCTGGTCATAGACAAGATCACCTGGGAGGACGGTAAGTGACAGCAAGAGTGGCTCGGTCTTGTCTGACTCTCTGCGACCCTGAGTCCGTGGGATTCTCCAGGCCGGAATCCTGGAGGGGGAGCCAGTATCTCCCGGGGACCTTCCCAACCCAGGGATCAAAGCCTGGTCTCCCGCACTGCAGGCAACTCTTCCCGGGCTGAGCCACCAGGGAAGGACTATGACGAGGACAGGAATTCTGAGTTTATTGATGACAAACGCATGGGAGATTATAAGGCAATTCTATTAAAAATTTTAATAAGATCACATTGAAAAATACAGTTTTGAGGAAACTGCCAATGACGTTTAACGCAGTAGATCCAGCAAGAAAGAGACGGGCAGAGGCCGAGCTGTGTGACAGGTTCTGTAACACCCGGGACCACTGCGTCCACCGTCACAGGTCCCTGCTGACGGCCTGATGGGGACCAAGGACAGACGCCTCGGACCCTGGCTGGACAGACAGCTCACTTCAGGCAAGAGTGGGCACAGGCTGGGGGAAGGGGGGCGCTGATGCTGCTGGCCCGCCCGCCCGCTCCCAAGGGCAGCGTCTCTGCAGCCTATCTCTCCTCACGGCTCAGGTGCTGACTTGGGCACAGCAGAGACAGCAGACTAGAGACAGGCTGAGAATGTGGGTCACACCATTAGGTTAGAGGGAGCCCAGCTCCTGATGACGCCACAAGGAGGCCAGTGGACACCGCACCGCTCTCCCCCGAACCTCAGCATCGACTGGCGTGGGCCCCATGTCTCAGCAGGGAACACGGGTGGCTGCAGAAAGCTTCATGCAGTTCAGGTGCTCAGTTGTGTCCGACTCTTTACAACCCATGGACTATAGCATGCCAGGCCTCCATGTCCATCACCAACTCCCGGAGTCACTCAAACTCATGTCCATCGAGTTGGTGATGGCATCCAACCATCTCATCCTCTGTTGTCCCCTTCTATTCCTGCCTTCAATCTTTCCCAGCATAGGGTCTTTTCAAATGAGTCAGCTCTTCACATCAGGTGGCCAAAGTATTGGAAGCTCGGCTTCACCATCAGTCCTTCCAGTGAACATTCAGGACTGAGTTCCTTTAGGATGGACTGGTTGAAACCTTAGCCGCCTCTTTTCCTCCAGTACCAGCGGGAGGATGGAATGTCACCTGGCGTGCATCCATGACGTGGTCTGAAACGACTCCATGATGTGAACAGGACCCCTCTGCTCTTCTCTGACCCTGGGGGCAACTGAACATGCTCAGAGTGTGTGGACGGTCAAGCACATGAACAGGCCTCTGACCACAGACCCTCCCATGCAGACACAGGGGCTCGGGGATAGACTTCTCCCGGTCTGGGTCCACGGCCCTCCCCTCTTCTCTGGTTTCTGGAGGGCTCACGTTCGGGGGTCTCTGAGGCCCGCTCCCCTCCCCGTGGCTGCCATAGCCTCTGCTTCTCTCTGTTCTCAGGAGCAGGGCCACTGAGCAGAGGAGACAGGGAAGCCCCGCTCATCCTTGCAGGCCTGCAGCAGACAGCGCTCTCCCTGAAGGCCTGGAAGGGGTGGGCGGAGGGAGGACCCAGAGAGCAGGCAGTCAGTGCTCCCCACTGGTGGGACCACCAAGCGCCCGCCTCCGATGGCACCTGCAGCTCCGAGAAGGCAGGGGACACGAGAACACACGGGCACACACACACAGATACACACAGACACACACACACAGACATGCACACACAGAAACACATAGACACAGACACAGACACACACACACACAGAGACACATAGATACACACAGACACACAGACACACACACACAGACATGCACACACAGAAACACATAGACACAGACACAGACACAGACACACACACACACAGAGACACACAGATACACACAGACACACACACACAGACATGCACACACAGAAACACATAGATACAAACACAGACACAGACACACACACATACAGAGACACACAGATACACAGACACAGACACAGACACACACACAGAGACGCACAGACACAGACACACACACACACAGACACACACACACAGACACACAGACCCTTACAGACACAGATAGACACACACAGACACACACAGACAGATACAGACACACAGGCACACATATACACAGACACACACACAGATACACACAAACACAGACACACACACACAGAGACACACACACAGACACACACACAGATACACAGATACACACAGGCACACAGGCATACACAGAAACATACACACATAGACATACTCACACACAGACACACAGACGCTCACAGATACACACAGACACACACACAGGCGGTCTCGATCAGCCTTTTATTTGTGGACCTTCGCCAAGGTCACATGGGGTTTCAGCTCTTCGCAGAGATCGCGGAGAGTGGTGAGGAGCACCGGGGCCCCCACCACCTCGTCACAGCGAGCAAAAGTGGCCGCAGAACAGGATGGCCCCGGTCTTCCCATGCTGGATGAAGAAGAGGAAGGGGCGGTTGGCACAGAACCAGGGCATGACGCCCAGGCATTTCGGCATGACCCTGGCCATTGTGGAGGCCGCGGCCTCCGTGCTCTCCTCGGTGACCTCCATGAAGGATTTGTGCACGACCTTGGACAGGTGCAGGCCTCGCCAGGACGACATCCCGCTGAAGTCAGCCCAGGCCGCCTCGAAGGCGTCGATCATGCCCAGGTCTCAGAGGACACACTCCATGTCGTAACTCTCCTCCAGCGTGAACCGGGGAAGAAACACCTCCACCTCCACCTTGTCCATCACATCCGGCTTCGTCCACGTGACGAATTTCTTGTAGGTCAGGGCCTTTTCCACCTGGAGGAGAAGGTAGAAGGTCTCAGGGTCTGCAGGAGCCCTGCCCCGGGGACCGTCCGCTGTGACCCACACACCGCACCCTGTGAGCCTGGGGTGGCCTACTGGCTGCACACGAGTTCCTGAAGCCAAGGGCCCAGCAGGGATGCGGACGAGACCCGAGCCCCAGGCCACGGCTGCCTGGTTACCATGTTCAGGTCAGTTCTTTCACTGGGCAGCAGGATGACCATGTTCAGCTCTTGGCCGACGTAGGGAAGCACCAGAATCTGGGTGCTTATTTCTCTAATGTAGGTTATTTTACAGGTGGACTTCTTGAACATCATTTGCACAGGTTTCTTCACGTTCTATGAAGGAAATGGATAAACGTTAACTTGAAACAAGACCCGTGGACACGCTGGACGAGTCATCAGAGCCGTCCACCTGCGCCCACACACTCTGTCTTGTCTTCCAGACCCACCCCAGCTCCCCGTCGTCAGCTCATCTGCACGGCTCCAGCTCCCACCCCTGGTTCCCAGCGCTCAGGCCTCAGGCTGCTGTTCTCCTGCTGACCCAGGAGGGCTCCACTCGGACATTCCCGGCAGGATCTCTCCCCCGGCCCCCGCTGCCTGACATCTGCTTCTGGACGCAAAGGAGCCTCCAGGTCAGCTCGCACACTGGCGGCTCGTGTTCCCCTCCACCTGCTCCATCTATACTTTCCCACCTCTGCTCATCGGCGACACCGCCCATCCCGCCGTCAAACCCTGGAGTGTCCTGGGCGCCTGTCCTTCCCGCCCCACAGCTGACCGCTGAACAAACCATATTGGCGCTAGTTTTAAAGACAACAGGGCTGCCCTGGTGGCTCAGGGGTAAATAATCCACCTTCCAATGCAGGAGACCCAGGCTGCAGCCCTGGTCTGGGAAGACCCCACAGCCCAGGGGCTTCTAAGCCCACGGGCCACAACTACTGAGCCTGTGCTGAGCGCCCGGGAGCCGCAGCTCCTGCGGTCACGGGCCTGGAGCCCGAGCTCTGCACCAAGAGAAGCACCAGTAGGAGAAGCCCGAGCACCGAGCCCAGAGGGCCTCCCCACGGCAGCTGCAGGAAAGGCTGAGCAGCAAGGAGACCCGGCACAGCCAAGTAAACAGGTACCATTATCAGAAAAGCACGAGACTATCTGACTCATACTCCTCCTCCCCACGCTCAGCCCAGCCACGGTCCTCAGGAAGACTTCCAAGTAACCTCCCGGGTCCTGCACACGGGTGCGAGGGGCTCTGGGGGATCAGAGCCACTGTGACAGGCCACGGGCTCTGTGAGAGCTCAGAGGAGGGACACAGGAACCAGGAACCCGGGCTGGGGCGACCGCTAGGGAGGCTCCTGGTTGGCCTGCAGAGAAAGGCGTCTGTGTAGGGAGCTCCTGAATGGATGGGTCAGACGGTAGGATCCAGGCCCCTGGTGCTTCAAAGCCACAGTCTGGAGTTTGAACTGGATCTTGGGAGTTCTATGAGGCCCAGAGACCTGCGAGCTGCCCCGTGGGATGTGAGACAAAAGAGGGAACACCCGCCGCACGGGCCGCCCCTGAAGATCCAGCAGAGGAGGAGCGGGGAGAGGAAGCCAGGGTCTCCCGCACCCACATCTGGGCCACCAAGGCACAGGAGGCTCAGGCTCCTTTAGGTCAGCCTCCTTGCCCGCTCCACAAACCAAGGGGACCCCAGGGACCGTTTCCAAAACCTCCTTCCTTATTATGAAACATTCTTGTTCACCTTGCTGACTCTGAATGGTCTTTCCTCCGTGAGCTCGTCAAACTGTTTATCCCAGTTTCCTTTGAAGTAGATGGCATTCACGAGAACCAGATGTGTCATGGGGTCAAGAGAATTTTCAGAGAGTAAGTCTCTAATTTTACCTGCAAGAAGATTTAAAGAACCAGTCAGCTAACAGGGTTTCCTGGTGGAGGTGCTGGGCACAGTGGTTACCGGCCCGTCCCCTGGAGGAGTCAGGGCACAGAGCAGAGGGTTCACTGTCCCCCAGAGAACCACGTGCAGCGAGTCGTCTGTTTCCTCGATAAGTTGGGTCCCACTCTGTGACCCCATGGACTGTAGCCCACCGGGCTCCTGCATCCATGGGGTTCCCCAAGCAGGAATCCTGGACCAGTTTGTTATTTCCTTCTCTGGGGGATCTTTCTGACCCAGGGATCCCACCCGCCTCTCCTGCATTGGCAGGTGGATTCTTTACCCTCTGAGCCACCAGGGAAACCCATGCAGGGGGCCTGGCCCCTAAAGCAAAATCAGGGACAAAAACCTTAAAGTCTCTGCTCAGAAAAATACCATGAGTTGCATAAAACACATAAAATGAACAAATAGTAAGGGCAGAATTTTTCACAGGGACAGAAAAAGGATCGTTCGGACTACAGCGTGAGGGGACCCTCCTGAAGGGGAGAGTCGAAGCCAGTGTGGAGAGCAGGAAAACGAAGATGCGCAGGCGGCCCAGGAGTTGACCGAGTGTCCTGCAGTGATGCTCAGCGACCCCGGAGCTCGCGCTTTCTGGACAGGCAGGGAGGTGGGGCCGCATCCAGAGTCTTCCTTCCGCCCTTTGCGAAAAGGCAGACTATAGGAACATTACCTGCAACAGCCAAAGGTCAAAGTGTGATTGCTCTGGAAGAGGTGCTCCGAATATTGATGAGGAGGGGGAAAGCTAGAGAAGTCAATTGCTGATTAAATTTCGGAAGTGGATTTGAAAGTTTCCAGTTCTTTAGAGAAAAAATCCATTTCTGTTTACATTCGATGGTCTTGGGAAGGAACTGATGGAAAATAAGACCGATTCAAATACTGTGCAAACAGAAGCAGTGACACGTCCTCACCTTCTGTCTTTTCGGCTACCCAGGTGTTTATGTGCTTCCTGGACTCCTCCGAAGCGTTGACAAAGTCCAGGTCTTCCATCTCTGCTTGGTAAAATATGCGGCAGGCGTCTTTGAAAGACTAGGAGAGACGGAATGACAGAGTCACATGGATACAGAAACAGACACGCCAGCAGCTTACTTCTTCACCACGCATAACCTCAACACTGATCATTTGACGGTTACTTGTGTAATGTACAAACCAATGTGCGCAATTAACCTTCAATCCGGTTTCTCAGTTTTCAGCTACACTAAATAAATAACTGAGTAAAGCACAGGCTTCCCAGGTGGCACAGTGGTAAAGAGTCCACCTGCCAATGTTGGAGACGAGGGTTTGATCTCTTTGTGGGAAAATTCCCTGGAGAAGGAAATGGTAACCCACTCCAGGATTCCTGCCTGGATATTCCCATGGACGGAGGAGCCTGGCAGGCTGCAGTCCACAAGGTTACATGGCTGAGCATGCATGCATGAGGGTGGAGGGAGATGGGTTGGTAGCAATAAATTGGTAGAACTAAAAAAAAAGATGACAATAAACTTGTAGCTAATAAAGCATGCAGCTAAGACGGATACAAACAAGTAAACCAGGTTGTAAAAAAAAATCACACCAAGCCGTACAAATATTGTAAGGTTTGTGCCTCATGCTGACTACAGTCACTTTACACCACCTGTTTTAAAACAGTTAATTTAGAGTCTGAAGCAGGTGTGAAAAATAATGGAAAATGTTTTATAACAGAATAAGATCGCTATCCTAAACATAACAAAGAACTCAGTTTAAAAAAAAAAGACATAAAACCCAAGAGTAACACTACACAAAGGACACATAAAAGGAATTTTCAGAAAAGATACAAATGTTTGATCCACATGAAAAGCTGCTCAGTCTCATGGACAGTCAGGATGTTAAAGGTCAGGTCTGTAGCGCTGAGCAGAGGGTGGACGTGCCCACTTGCTACCCTTCCTGAGGACGACGGGAAGGGCTGCAGCCGTCGGGGCGGGAATGAGGCAGAGTTCACTGAGATCTGAGAGCCTCCCTCTGTCCCTTCCTTCTAAAGTCCATCTGAGTAGCACGCACGCACAGGACAGAACCACACACACACGGTCCCTGCCGGCTCAGCCCGGGCTGGGCCCCACTCCACGCCCACCCGGGGGCTGGTGGCTGTGTCTCGGTACAGCCACCCCTGAGCACGCTGCCCACCACCGTGAGAAAGGGTGAGGCGGACACACACTGCTGCTGAAGCTGAAGCTCTGTCGCTGTGGCCACCAGATACGAAGAGCCGACCCATCAGAAAAGACCCTGATGCTGGGAAAGAGCGAAGGCAAAGGAGAAGGGGCCGACAGAGGATGAGGGGTTGGATGCATCACTGACTCAATGGACTTGACTCTGGGCAAACTCTGGGATGTATAGAGGACAGAGGAGCCTGGCCTGCTGCAGCCCACGGGGTCAGAAAGAGTCGGACTCAGCTCAGCGACTGAACAACAGCAGGCACACATGTCCTCAGATGCAGAGACGTTCCCTGTGCAGAGGAGCAAGGCCTGGTACTGGGCGAGGGGCAGGGTGTGGAGGAGAGCGGAGGACTCTGGCTTTGTCTGCATTTTATACAATAAGAACACACTCACAGATCACTTGAGGTGTGTATGAAAAAAATTTAAAAACCATGGAACCACTGTAATTAAATAGAACCAGAGAAAAAAAGACAAAAACTTCAAAAAAATTCTGCATAGGAAAAGATAATCGAAATATTTACATGTATAAAACAATTGAACAAGTCTCACAATGCACAAAAAACTTCCAACAGGTGAAAAACAACATCAGAAATATTCCATTCAATCACTTCCCTGTTTGGGCCAACTCACTGCAACTGTGGTATGACCGGGTTAGTTCTCCTACAATCATCTCAGTGAAGCTTCAGGACATGTGAACAAGGCTGCTACAGGGCTCCTCTTACAGGCAATGACTGAACGTTTCCAGGAAGCATGAGGTCGTGACTTGGGTCCCACATCCCGCCCACCCTGTGGGTCTCAGCCCACAAGGCCTCTCTACACCACAAGGCCCGCCTCCTGTCTGCACAGGACCTCGGTCTCCATCTGCTTCGGACAATCGGGAGTATGACTTACCGAGAGGAAATCATAAGTCTTCTCTCCAAAAAGCCTGTTGGCCGTTCTGAGCAAGTACTGTGTGCCGGTCCTATTAACTTCACTGAGAAGCTTCTGGAAACCCTGGTGGACATCTTCACCTCCGCCACTGCTCTTGCTTAGAGAAAGCGTCTGAAATAAAAAACAGATAAACCCACCACTGCAGCACGCCCTGACTGCAGGAAATGGACACAACACTAAAGCCAGCCTGGGCACCACACTCATCCGCACGCAGCTTAAAACCAGACTCACGCAAAAAAAAGGCAGAGTGGCTCTGGGAAGGCCCCAAGCCCGCCTCCCGCTCGGGCTCAGGCAGCGACGGCGGGCACAGAAATGCCCCTTGGTGAGCCCAGGGCCCTGTGCTCGCAGTCTGCCTGCAGACAGGGCTGCGGACAGGCCTCCCGTCTCTGCACAAACAGGCCACGTCTTCGGGTCTCGACTGGCCTCGCGACGGGCTCCAACCAGCGGGACACAGGAGAAGTGGCTCTTCCGGGCCCTGGCCTTCGTAGAGGCCTGGCACCTCCACGTTCGCTGTCTTGCCCCCTGTTGTCAGGGTGCAGAAACACCCAGCCATCCTGCTGGGGCCTCGTGACAACGCGGCAGAGCGGACACATGGAGGGGAGCGCCTAGCAGATCGGGGCCGCTCCTGGACCACGAGGAGCCCAGCGCGCACCGTGCGTCCAGGCCGCAGAGGCCCAGGCATGGTCCCGGTCATTCCCGGTCGTGGGTGGTTTGTTCAGGACCACAGAGAGAAGGTCCAGACAGCTGTCCGGTGGGGTTCACAGTAATACGAAGCTAAAGCCTGGGCACGGGCTTTATACCCAGCCGCCGGCCGAGGCCGGAGGGCCGGAGGGCACCATTGCTGGAGGAGAGGAGCTCGGGCGGGAGCCCTGGAGAGAAGCCCGTGCAGGGCAGGAAGGCCGGCCCTCCCCCCGGAATCAGAATCTGCACAGGAGGTGCCCAGAGAGAGGGCGGCCCCTTCAGAGCCTGGGAGAGAGGGAGAGGAGACAGTGCGGAGCCCAAGAGGGGACTGCTCCCTTTGCAGCAGGACTTAAAGGGCATGCGTGCGTCTCCCAGGTGGCGCAGTGGGAAAGGATCCACCTGCCGGTGCAGGAGACTCAAGACTCATGGGTTCGACCCCTGGGTCGAGAAGATCCCCTGGAGGGGGACATGGCAACCCACGCCAGTGTTCTTTCTGGAGAACCCCATGGACAGAGGAGCCTGGAGGGCTACAGTCCACGGGGAAGCAAAGAGTCAGAGATGACTGAGCAGGGGCACCCGTGTATTTGCGCCCTAACACTGGCTGGCTGGAGGGGCAATTGTTTCTCACTCCCAGCCTCTCCAGCTGAAAGTGACGGCCTTAGGGCAAAGGTCAAACTCAAGGCCCAGGCTCAAGGAGGGGATCAGGACTCCGTTAAACCTGGAGGCCCTCTGGACCCCAGGACCTTGGGAAGGGTAAGGGCAGCCCACATGCGGGAAGGCTGTGACCCCCGGGGGCCAGAGGTCAGACCCCCACCGCCACTGTGGCCCAGGAGCTGACGTCCACACCCTGCGCAGCCTGCCCGGGGCTGGTCTGGGCATCTCGGCAGGATGGGCCTCAGCCCGCGGGGCCTTGGGCAGCGGGTCCGAGCAGAGGTTCGATGAACGCCTGCTCATACACGCCTGTCCTGCTGGAATCGGGTGCTGCGCTGTCAGGAGCCCCAGGCCACATGCCAGAGAGACACTGGAGGGGTCCCAGGGATGGGCAGACCGGAGAGTAGGCCTTCTGTCAAGCAAGGCCTTTGGGATTTGGATTGCGGACACTGGCTCACAGGCCAAAGAAAGAGCATCAGCCGCCACCCACAACGGGCTTCCCGAACCTACCTGGGACATCTGGGCTGCAGTGTTGCCCCTGGCCCCCATGAGGACCATGGCCAGGGCAGAGGAGATGCTTAGGGGCGAGATAAACACATTTTTTGATTTGTCTTCACCCAGCTTTTTCAGAAGGGTCAAGGCAAATGTGCCGTTTGCTTCTGACAGCGTATCCATGGTGCTGAGCCTGAAAGGATGGATTTAAAATCAGTGTCACATAAATTCAGGCCACAGGTTGACTGCGTCTCACTCTGCTCTTAACTGTTGTTAGCACTGATGCCTTGCTTCGACCAGCAAACAGGTACACGCACAAAACTCAGCTTCCTCGGGGTTTCCCCTGCTGCCCCAGGCCCAGGCCCTGCTGACTCCGCTCAGACAAGGGCCTTGGGATGTGCCCACGTCCACCTCCAAGGCCCTGCCTAGGAGGTCGACAGCCCTGCCACAGTGGGCATTTGGTCCAGAACAGGACACTGTGGGAATGGGCTGGGGTGCACGAGGGTTCAGAGCCTTCCTGTGCGTGGTGGGAAGGGATGACAGCTCAGCCTGACACTGACCTGGGAGAGACACAGCAGGTGCGCCCGAGGAAAGGGCCTGAAGCCGCTGGGCTACAGGCCTTGCACCAGCTCCCTGATTCCTGTTCCCTTTATGACAATGGGGACGCACCAGGCAATCTGTGCTCCTGATGGGGTGCAGGGCAGCTCACCCCAAAACACTCCACTGTAGCACACTGATTGCTCTGAAGCAAAGAGACTATGCCAAAGCTTTTGACTGTGTGGATCACAATAAACTGTGGAAAATTCTGAAAGAGATGGGAATATCAGATCACTGACCTGCTTCTTGGAGAAGGCAATGGCACCCCACTCCAGTACTCTTGCCTGGAAAATCCCATGGGCGGAGGAGCCTGCTAGGCTGCAGTCCATGGGGTCGCTAAGAGTAGACACGACTGAGCGACTTCACTTTTACTTCTCACTTTCATGCATTGGAGAAGGAAATGGCAACCCACTCCAGTGTTCTTGCCTGGAGAATCCCAGGGACAGGGGAGCCTGGTGGGCTACTGTCTATGGGGTCGCACAGAGTCGGACACAACTGAAGCGACTTAGCAGCAGCAGCAGCAGACCTGCTTCTTGAGAAACCTATATGCAGATCAGGAAGCAACAGTTAGAACTGGACATGGAACAACAGACTGGTTATAAAGAGGAAAAGGAGTATGTCAAGGCTATATATTGTCACCCTGCTTATTGAACTTCTACGCTGAGAAACGCTGGGCTAGAAGAAGCACAAGCTGGAATCGAAGATTGCCAGGAGAAATATCAACAACCTCAGATATGCAGATGACACCACCCTTAGGGCAGAAAGTGAAGAGGAACTAAAAAGCCTCTTGATGAAAGTGAAAGAGGAAAGCGAAAAAGTTGGCTTAAAGCTCAACATTCAGAAAACAAAGATCATGGCATCTGGTCCCATCACTTCATGGGAAATAGATGGGGAAACAGTAGAAACAGTGTCAGACTTTATTTTTGGGGGCTCCAAAATCAGTGCAGATGGTGACTGCAGCCATGAAATTAAAAGACGCTTACTCCTTGGAAGAAAAGTTATGACCAACCTAGATAGCATATTCAAAAGCAGAGACATTACTTTGCCGACTAAGGTCAGTCTAGTCAAGGCTATGGTTTTTCCTGTGGTCATGTATGGATGTGAGAGTTGGACTGTGAAGAAGGCTGAGCGCCGAAGAATTGATGCTTTTGAACTGTGGTATTGGAGAAGACTCTTGAGAGTCCCTTGGACTGCAAGGAGATCCAACCAGTCCATTCTGAAGGAGATCAGCCCTGGGATTTCTTTGGAGGGAATGATGCTAAAGTGTAATTCCAGTACTTTGTCCACCTCATGTGAAGAGCTGACTCACTGGAAAAGACCCTGATGCTGGGAGGGATTGGGGGCAGGAGGAGAAGGGGACGACCAAAATGACATGGCTGGATGGCATCACTGACTCGATGGACGTGAGTTTCAGTGAACTCTGGGAGATGGTGATGGACAGGGAGGCCTGGCGTGCTGCGATTCATGGGCTCGCAAAGAGTCGGACACAACTGAGCGACTGAACTGAACTAAAAGAGACTTGAGAAACAGCTGGTGCAAAAAGCATACTCTTCTTCTGTTTCCCCTGGAGCTGAAAATAAATCTCCACGTGGAGATACCGTCCCTATACCAGGGGGTAGGGAGACATCTTTACGACCAAAGAGGGGAACGCAAGACTGAAAAGCCTGTACAAGAAACCAGCAAACCCTGTTACTTCACGACCTTGCTGCCCCAGGCAAAAACCCCTTGTTTTGTCAAATCTTCACACACACAAAGCTGCCTGCCTTGTCACTTCTTGAGCCTTGTATCTTCGACGTTCACACAAAATTCAGTGGGGCTGGTTTTCTGCTATTGATTTGTCTTAGGTCAATTTAATTCCTAGCCCAGCCAGGAAGAATGTAGAGGAGAAGAAACACTCCCAACACACACATTATCTTCCATCTTAAATATCCAATTTGTTAATTATTAGCTAAGTCGAGTCCGACTCTTTTGTGACTCCATGGACTACAGCCTACCTGGCCCCTCTGTCCATGGATTTTCCAGGCAAGAAACTGGAGTGGGTTGCCATTTCCTCCTCCAGGGCATCTTTCTGACCCAGGGATGAACCCGAGGCTCCTGCCTTGCAGAAAGATTCTTTCCACTGAGCCACCAGGTCAGGCCTTAATATCCAATACCTTAACACTAATACAGAAAAAAGCAGTCCACTTGTCTTCAAAGGCCACAGCGAGGCTGGTAATAGTTCTTTTTCTCCATTGACAACAGTTGCTGATGGTCATTAAAGGTGAGAGAATACCCACTCCCTGTAAAATCGCTAAACTGAAAAGGAAGGAATGAAGCAGTGAGGCCCAGACGTTTGTTCAGGATACTCTGATGGCAGAAAATACATCAGTCGTGAGAGAAGTGAAGAGCCACACTGATACAGGCCCGAAATCAAATAGGAAGCACCGCTTCGTGCACTCCCCGGGGCACTGACGCAGAATACCAGAGGCAGCCCTGAGCTCCCAGGCAGGAATTCGGGTGGGTCCTGGTGCCCAGGGCTGGTGTGAACTGCTCTGACAGTTCAGGCCCTGCACACTCAGCTCAGGAACAAAGCACAGGAAAGTTATCAGAAGCAACACAAAATGAGCATAATTAGCAAACTATGTGATGGCTGACCTGCAGAGCAACCAGAATCATAGAGCCCACACTGATACAGGCCCGAAATCAAATAGGAAGCACCGCTTCGTGCACTCCCCGGGGCACTGACGCAGAATACCAGAGGCAGCCCTGAGCTCCCAGGCAGGAATTCGGGTGGGTCCTGGTGCCCAGGGCTGGTGTGAACTGCTCTGACAGTTCAGGCCCTGCACACTCAGCTCAGGAACAAAGCACAGGAAAGTTATCAGAAGCAACACAAAATGAGCATAATTAGCAAACTATGTGATGGCTGACCTGCAGAGCAACCAGAATCAAGGAAGCAGTCCACAGCAGGGAAAAGAGTGGAGCAACACCAGCGCCTGAGAGAGCTGGTTTAGAAAGCAGCTTGGTTCTGCTGGGCTCCAAGGAGCAGAGAGAGAGCTGAGCAGCCGGTTATGACTCCGCAGTCCACCCTTCATCCCTGTGGCAGCGGACCCTCTCCCCAAGAAAGACACAGAGAAAGAGAGGGGTGGAGAACAAACTAAAACATCCCTATTCAAATAGAAACATGGACACTTTGAGAACCATTCATTTCCACTACTGACAAAGAAAGGAATTCCTTCTCATATTGTGCAAATGATGCTAGAAAGCGGTACCCCAGTATTTCCAGTGTAATTAAGAATTGCTGTTTAGTCACTAAGTCCTATCCGATTCTTTCATGACCCCGTGGGCTATAGCCTGCCAGGCTCCTCTGTGCATGGGACTCTCCAGGAAAGATCATGACCCCGTGGGCTATAGCCTGCCAGGCTCCTCTGTGCATGGGATTCTCCAGGAAAGATCATGACCCCGTGGGCTATAGCCTGCCAGGCTCCTCTGCGCATGGGATTCTCCAGGAAAGAATACTGCAGCAGGCTGCCATGCCCTCCTCCAGGGGCTCCTCCTGACCCAGGGTTCAAACCCACGTCTTTTATGTCTCCTGCATTGGCAGGCGGGTTCTTTACCACTAACGCCACTAGGGGAGCCCCCGCGGTGGATCAAGAGTGCCTTTATTGCCCCTAAAGTTTGGTTTACTGGAGACTTGGCTCCTTGTCCCCGCCTGGTGTGTGCGTGTGTGTGTTATCTAATGTGTAATCCGGATGGTTCCCTCTACTCTAAAGGTTTACTGAGGGGATTACGTCAACTGACGCCTGGCCCACAGTCGGTGATCAATACATGGTGAGTAGAACTGCACACGCTCTTCCTTCTTCTCCTGTCCAGAAAGCTTGGTGGTGTAAGGTGTGTGGGCTGCGCGGGGGTCTGACAACAAGCCCTTTGTGTGTGTAGCTGCTCTTAGTGCAAAGAGAAAAGCACAGTGGTTCCGTTTACTCTCATTTCGCTCTCCCATTAGTGGCTGGAGTGATCAGGCCAGAAGCTGAGTTGTAATACAACACTTAGGACTGGAATTGGCCTCATGTGGTTCTAAACACTTAGTTTACAAGGCCGAGTATGGCTGAAACCATGACCTTTCTCTGGGGTGGTATAAGGCTGAGGGCGCAGTTAGTCACGAGTTGTGGGGAATCCTGGACATGCCCTGCCCCACAAAGCTGATAACCACAGCCCTTCCTGTTCATGGGGACCTCAATCCAAGGGTTACTTTTCACACGCCCTCTCCGCCTCGGCCCTAAGGCACACCAGTGGGGAAGCACAGAGTCTGGCCAGTCCCAGCAGAACCCGGCCTCCCCCAGCAGCTCAGGATTCCTGGCAGCATGTGAAGGTTCATTTTCACTCAAACTGGAGCTTTATGGCGGGGGCGGGCCGGGGAGAGAAGGGAAGAAAGTAACTCAGGTGCTCACTGATCTAGCACCCAGGTGCGACTAAAGTTTCTCCCAGGCCCTCTTAGCCCTGAAGATGCCCACTCTCGGAATACGGCGCCTGCAGCGTGTCTGCTGCGGCTGCTGCTGCTAAGCCGTTTCAGTCGTGTCCGACTCTGTGGGACCCCCCAGACGGCAGCCCACCAGGCTCCCCCGTCCCATTTCCTTCTCCAGTGGGGAAAGTGAAAGTGAAGTCGCTCCGTCGTGTCCAGCGAAAACAAAACCAGACGCAACAAGCTCTGCAACGGTCCTCACGATTATCCTCGCAGGCCTGAGGGGCCCGGAGCGCAGGCCGCGCGGTGGGCGGGAGCCCGCCTGGGCACTCAGGCCGGCTCCTGTCCGGCCTCCGGCTCCCCCGCCCCCGGCCCACCGGGTCCCCACGCCCGGCGCTCGCCGAGGGTACCTGGGCACTCAGGCCGGCTCCTGTCCGGCCTCCGGCCTCCCCTGGTCCCCCGGCCCACCGGGTCCCCACGCCCGGCGCTCGCCGAGGGTACCGGGCGCCGCCCCCCGCGGGTCCTGCGGTCTCCGGTCCCGGCCCGCGGCGCCGCCACACTCACCGGGTCGCCTCGTCCTCAGAGGCCGCCTGATCCGAAAGGAAACCCAGCCCGGCGCGCGGCCCCGCCGCCGCCCGCCGCCCGCCTCGCGCGCAGGCCGGTTCCGCGGCCCCAGCATCCCCAAACGTACCTGAGCGCGACCGGAGCGGGCTGGGCACGGACGCAGGCGCCGGGCGAGATACCGCGCGGAGAAGGGCGGGCCGCGCCGGACCGCAGGGAGGGACCAGCGGGAGGGGCGGAGCCGAGCGGGGGGCGGGGCAGAGACGGCGGGGCGGGCCGCGCCGGAGGGGGAGGCGAGCGAGAGGGGCGTGGCCTAGCGG
>SJXQ01001104.1:198998-209471 GCA_006408695.1 Aepyceros melampus
GGCCGAGCGGGAGGGCGGGGCGGGCAGGACGGAGGGCCGGGGCCGAGCGGGAGGGCGGGGCCGAGGAGGAGGTGTGGGCCCAGCCGGAGCGGACCGAACCGGACCGGAGGCCGTGCGGCACGGTTGGGGCGGGGCCGAACAGCAGGGGCGAGCCAGGCGCGCTCCGCCCGGTGCACAGAGGCCCGTGTGAACCAAGCACCGTGGGACCCCGGCCTGCCCGCCCAGCGCAGCCTTGGAGGGCGGACTGGGCGCCGGTGACCGCAGTGGGGAAGATAGCAGCCTCGTCTGAAACATGGCAGGTTCAGTTTGGAAACCTGGGAGAGCTGGGGGCGTCCCTGGTGGCTCAGACAGTAAAGAATGCGCCCGCACCATAGAAGACCCAGGTTCGATCCCGGGGTGGGGAAGACCCGCTGGAGAAGGAAAAGGCAGCCCACTGGAGTACCCTTGCCTGGAGAATCCCATGGACAGAGGAGCCTGGCGGGCTGCAGTCCATGCGGTCACAGAGAGTGGGACAGGACTGAGCGACTCTCACCTTCAGATAGCTTAGTGCCTTCTCCACCCTAAAGCCTAAGCCAGGGGCTGTCAGCAGCGACCCTGTACTCACCTCTAGCCGATAATTCATTGCTGTGGGAAGGCCGTCCTTGCCCTTCTACCCACTAGCTGCCAGCAGCAGACCCCTGGTGTGAGTGCCTTAGTTTCATTTTTTGAGTACGAAGATCATGGCATCCAGTCCCATCACTTCACGGGAAATAGACGGGGAAACAGTGGAAACACTGTCAGACTTTGTTTTTCCGGGCTCCAAAATCGCTGCAGATGGTGACTGCAGCCATGAAATTAAAAGACGCTTACTCCTTGGAAGAAAAGTTATGACCAACCTAGATAGTATATTCAAAAGCAGAGACATTACTTTGCCGACTAAGGTCTGTCTAGTCAAGGCTATGGTTTTTCCAGTAGTCATGTATGGATGTGAGAGTTGGACTGTAAAGAAGGCTGAGCACTGAAGAATTGATGCTTTTGAACTATGTGTTGAGAAGACTCTTGAGAGTCCCTTGGACTGCAAGGAAATCCAACCAGTCCATTCTAAAGGAGATCAGCCCTGGGATTTCTTTGGAAGGAATGATGCTAAAGTGTAACTCCAGTACTTTGGCCACCTCCTGCAAAGAGTTGACTCATTGGAAAAGACGCTGATGCTGGGAGGGATTGGCGGCAGGAGGAGAAGAGGATGACCGAGGATGAGATGGCTGGATGGCGTCACTGACTTCATGGGCATGGGTATGGGTGAACTCTGGGAGTTGGTGATGGACAGGGAGGCCTGGCGTTCTGCAATTCATGGGGTCGCAAAGAGTCGGACACGACTGAGCGACTGAACTAAACCGAAACATTGAGGGAGGCTCAATATCTCACTTCTACCCTTAATTACTCCAGCCCTTTTCAGGCCAGGCTTATTCACTTGGCTCTATCCTTCCAGCTTATCTTTGTGCAGAAATAAACAACGTATTGTAAAATGAGAAATAAAATTGAGTCACTGTGACAAGGGGTTTTAAGCAGAGCCGAAAGTTCATCAAGGAGATGGACTTAGGCCTCGGCCTTACCAGATGGAATCAGGAATTTTTGAACTGGGCCAAACCGCAGACACTCCAAGGACTCTGCAAGAACACCTGCAATTGGTCACAGGAAGAGACTTTCCCCTCCCTTGCCTGATGGCCTTAGCCATCCCCTGGCCAGCCCCCAGCTTCTAAAGCACCACTTGCAAGGTGAAGCAAACAGCATTGCAAAAGTTACACCAGAGTTGTGTTTCTGCGTGCAAACTGACGATATCAGTTTGTGGCTTTTGATTATAAGCAGGAGCCCCCCAAACTGCAATTTGAAGTCTCACCCATGGGATGGATGCACAGCCAGGGACCTTTTCCCAACTGGGACTCCAGATAGCTGTTCTTCGGGACTCCCAGCACTGTTCAGGGCTTCCCAGGTGGTACTAGTGCTCACGGGCTCGCCTGCCGCTGCAGGAGACTCAAGAGACACAGGTTCAATCCCTGGGTCGGGAAGTCCCCGAGGCACGTGGAAACCCATTCCCGTATTCTGGCCTGAAGAATCCCATGGACAGAGGAGCCTGGCACGATTACAAAGACTTGGACTTGCCACGCACACACAGGACTGTTCAAGTCTGGATGTAGGCTGTCAGCCCAGTTTGGTGATTAACGGTCTGGATACACTGTTAATTCTCCCTATTGTTTCTATTTCTCTTCTTTTAATGACCGCACATTGAAATCAAGCCAGATGATCCTCTATTAAATAGTGAAATTTTTTATTGCGTATAACAAGTGGTTTCTTTTGTTAATGAATCCTTTGAACCTAAAACGAAAGTAAAACTTGCAGCAAAACAGTGTCTCGTGTTTAGAGAACTGGCTTCAAATGTAGACATGATGTCAACAAAGTTTGTCTCTGTGACCCCGCCCAATTCGTCCCTGGTGCAAACCCTGACAGAACACCTGATCCTCACTCAGAAAGAAGAGGACATTTTCTTTCCCCACTTGTCCCCAGAGAGGGGGCTGGTTTCTTTTCCTTCCATTTCAAAGGACTCAGCACTCCCTGGAAAGTACAAGGAAACAGAGCCTGTTAGGCATGCATCAGGCACTCTGAATTTCCAGCCCATGATCTGGAGCCACGAAAAAGGAGGCTGACCACGGGTCTAAACGCAGCTTACATCATTTGTGAGTTTGTTACAAGGCAGTGTTTTCATTCGCTGCGCTTTATTTTTGAAATAACCCTTCTTTCAAATGCTGGAAATAATACATTGGCAAAAATACATTTAGAAAGCGCGTCACAACCCATATCCGGGTCACTTAACACAAGTCAGTTTTGACACACACAGCAGCTCACCCAGGACCAGAGCGCAGAGCAGCCACTAAACGTCCCCCTGAGTCAGTGCATTCTGTCCTGCTGACACTTCAGCTCCAACACAGAAGGAGAGGGTGCTCACCTCCTCACCGCAGGTTCTACCGGGACGTTTGCACCACTAATAATAGGATTGTTTCTAAGTGAATTTTCCAGCATTGCCCGAACTGGCTACTCATGAAACGCTAGAGAATATCTGCCTGATGTCCGTGGTGGACATGCATGCAGATTGATTTAGC
Source organism: Aepyceros melampus (assembly GCA_006408695.1). Taxonomy (NCBI): domain Eukaryota; kingdom Metazoa; phylum Chordata; class Mammalia; order Artiodactyla; family Bovidae; genus Aepyceros; species Aepyceros melampus. The sequence goes on from SJXQ01001104.1 coordinate 202,133, forward strand.
CATGTCTTTTAAAAATCAGGTTGCAGGGAAGGGGCCAAGAAAGGCTGTCTCTAAATAGTCCACTGGGGGCTTAGATGCATAACAAAAAAAGACTTACCCTAATGGATGAGACCAGCAATGATTATGTCAGTTGCTTCCTGATTCATGCTAATTAAATCGACATTTACCAAACATCTGTAATGCAAAGCTCTAGACTAGTCCAGGGGTAGAACTTCTGGCCTCTAATGGAGGACATGAAATAAGTTCCAGGAAATAAGCTCCAGGCAGCTATCTATATCTGTCTGGCTTCCTTAGAGACAGTGACCCCTGGGATGTTTCCCACAAACAGCAGAAGCAATCCAGATGACACAGAGCGTATCTGGTCAGCAATCCACAGTATTTACAAGCTCTTCAGATCTGATGGCCCAGCAGCACTTGCAGAGAAACTGCAGCAGCCACGCCCAGAGACTCAGCTGTGAAACGTGCTCCAGTCCTGGTCCTTCTGAAAGACAGCCCAGGCAGGCAGCAGACAGCCCAGTATCAGGCCGTGGACACACAGCTGGGTCCCCCATATGGACAGAGCGCCTGTTCCCTTGCCTTTTGCCAGTGTGCGTGTGCTCACTCAGCCATAGTCAAGCATTTGCAACCCCATGGCCATGGACTGTAGCCCGCCAGGCTCCTCTATCCGTGAGATTTGCCAGGCAAGAATATTGCAGTGAGTTGCCACTTCCTTCTCCAAGGGGTCTTCCCGACTCAGGGATCGAACCCCATATCTCCTGCTTTTCCTAGAGAGCAGGTGGATGTTTTACCAGTGTGCACCTGGGAAGTGATGGGTCATTAAAGAAGCGGGTTAAAATGAGACTCTGCCCAAAGAGAGAAAGTTGATGAGACTGCACCCTTGTGGGTCACTTGTTGTTCAGTCGCTAAGTCGTATCTGACTCTGCGACGCCACGGCCTGCAGCACACCAGACTTCCCTTCCTTCACCATCTCCTGGAGTTAGCTCAAGCTCATAATCACTGAATCAGTGAAGGCATCCAGCCATCTCATCCTCTGTTGTCCCCTTCTCCTTCCACCTCCAATCTTTTCCAGCATCAGGGTCTTTCCAGTGAGTCAGCTCTTCGTATCAGGTGGCCTAAGGATTGGAGCTTCAGCTTCAGCATCAGCATCAGTCCCTCCCATGAATATTCAGAGTTGATTTCCTTTAGGATTGACTGGTTGGATCTCCTTGCAGTCCAAGGGACTCTCAAGAGTCTTCTCCAGCACCACAGTGCAAAAGCGCTACATGGATTCAGACCCCAGGCTCCTCCATGTCTTCTCTTTTGGGACAGTTTGGGAAGGACCCTGACTCCACCCGAGCAGGACAACCCTCTCCCACCACGCTCCCTGCTCCTAGATTTACTGCAAAGACCTCAGCTTCCTTGAGCGCTTTTGGGAACTGGGGCAAACAACCTGCCTTCTTTCCAACTAGCAGAGGTTCAGGCACTGACACTGGAACATGTTTCTCTGGGGGTATCACCCAGCTCTCCTCCCAGATGCATAGGGAGCACGTGCTAGACAAGACTCCTCACCCCACTGGCTCTCCTTCCCTAAGTGCGACCATGACCTGCAAGTGGGGTAAACCCAGGGTCCTTCAGTACCCACCTGATGTTGACCTTTCTGTGTCCCTGCTAGAATTCTTAGGAAAATCCAGCGTGAATCTCCTGCCTCCATGGTCACAGTTAAGATAACTGACCACAAGGGGAAGACAGAGAGGCAGCCAGCTCTGCTCTCCTTCCAGGAGACAGTAGTCTACCCCACAGCTTTGTAAACCGAGAAAAAGGGACTTCCTTTTTTTTTCAAACCATAAACCACCTTTTACATTCAGATGCTTAGATCCATAGCATTGTCAGCTACAAACTGGTGTTTGCTGTGGTCTTTCCCTGGTGGCTCACATAGTAAAGAATCCATCCATGGGGTCCCAAAGAATCAGACATGACTGAGTGACTTTCACTTTGGTTACCCCCATGACGCAGATTCTTGTCTGCAGAATCCCGTGGGCAGAGGAGCCTGGTGGTTTAGCAGGATTGACCCCTGGGCTGCGGCTGCCAGCCTTCAACACCCCCTGTGGGGGATTCAGGGCGGGGACTGAGGCACTCTGTGCTCCGGGGAAACTGGTGGAACTGGTCTTTGGATAGAGACTTTCAGGAATTGATTTCATGATTCCACTCCTTGCATTTCATCATATCTAGAAAAGCACTAAATCCCTTATGGTAGCATCAGCTCTTTGTGAGTAGCAGAAAACCTCTTATAAGTGTGTGATTGCATTGAACTCCCCCATTCACCAAAACCAAATATATTAATTTACCCCACTACCTCTTTGGAACAGTTTCTCAGAGCTATCTGAGGTGCTGTCTCCCAGAATAAAATCCTCAGTAGGTTCAGTCGCTCAGTCCTGTCTGACTCTTTGCGACCTTGTGGTCTGCACTACACCAGGCCTCCCTGTCCATCACAAACTCCCGGAATTTACTCAAACTCATGTCAATTGAGTTGGTGAAGCCATCCAACCATCTCATCCTCTGTCTTCCCCTTCTCCTCCTGCCCTCAATCTTACCCAGCATCAGGGTCTTTCCAGTGAGTCAGTTCTTCATATCAGGTGGCCAAAGAATTGGAGTTTCACCTTCAGCATCAGTCCTTCCATTGAATATTCAGGACTGATTTCCTTTAGGATGGACTGGTTGGATCTCCTCGCAGTCCAAGGCAATCTCAAGAGTTTCTCCAACACCACAGTTCAAAAGCATCAGTTCTTCAGGGCTCAGCTTTGTTTATAGACCAACTTTCACATCCATACATGACTACTGGGAAAACCATATCTTTGACTAGATGGACCTTTGTTGGCAAAGTAATGTCTCTGCTTTTATCTAGGTTGTTCATAACTTTTCTTCCAAGAAGTAAGTGTCTTTTCATTTCATGGCTGCAAGTCACCATCTGCACTGATTTTGGAACCCAGAAAATAAAGTCAACCACTGTTTCCCCGTCTATTTCCATGAAGTGATGGGACCAGATGCCATGATCTTCATTTTCTGAATGTTGAGCTTTAAGCCAACCTTTTCACTCTCCTCTTTCACTTTCATCAAGAGGCTCTTTAGTTCTTCACTTTCTGCCATAACGGTGATGTCATATGCATATCTGAGGTTGACGATGCTTCTCCCGGCAATCTTGATTCCAGCTTGTGCTTCATCCAGCTCGGCACTTCTCATGATGTGCTCTGCATATAAGTTAAATAAGCAGGGTGGCAATATACAGCCTTGACGTGCTCCTTTTCCTATTTGAAACCAGTCTGTTGTTCCATATTCAGTTCTAACTGTTACTTCCTTACCTGCATACGGATTTCTCAAGAGGCAGGTCAGGTGGTCTGGTATTTCCATCTCTTTCAGAATTTTCCACAGTTTATTGTGATTCACACAGTCAAAGGCTTTGGCATAGTCAATAAAGCAGAAACAGATGTTTTCCTGGAACTCCTCTTGCTTTTTTGATGATCCAACAGCAATTTGATCTCTGGTTCCTCTGCCTTTTCTAAATCCAGCTAGAATATCTGGAAGTTCATCGTTCACATACTATTGAAACCTGACTTGAAGAATTTAGAGCATTACTTTGCTAGCGTGTGACTTGAATGCAATTGTGTGGTAGTTTGAGCATTCTTTGGCATTGCCTTTCTTTGGAATTGGAATGAAAACTGACCTTTTCCAGTCCTGTGGCCACTGCTGAGTTTTCCAAATTTGCTGGCATATTGAGTGCAGCACTTTCACAGCATCATCTTTCAGGAGTTGAAACAGCTCAACTGGAACGCCATCACATCCACTAGCTTTGTTAATAGCAATGCTTGCTAAGGCCCACTTGACTTCACATTCCAGGATGTCTGGCTCTAGGTGAGTGATCATATCATCATGATTATCTGAGTTCTGAAGATCTTTTTTGTACAGTTCTTCTGTGTATTCTTGCCACCTCTTCTTAATATCTTCTGCTTCTGTTAGGTCCCTACCACTTCATGAGAACCCCATGAATATATGAAAAGGCAAAAAGATAGGACACTGAAAGATGAACTTCCCAGGTAGGTAGGTGCCCAATATCCTACTGGAGATCAGTGGAAAAATAATTCCAGAAAGAATGAAGGGATGAGCCAAAGCAAAAACAATACCCATTTGTGGATGGGACTGGTCATAGAAGCAAGGTCTGACGCTGTAAAGAGCAATATTGCATAGGAACCTGGAATGTTAGGTCCATTAATCAGAGCAAATTGGAAGTGGGCAAACAGGAGATGGCAAGAGTGAATGTTGACATGCTAGAAATCAGCGAACTAAGATGGACTGGAATGGGTGAATTTAACTCAGATGACCATTATATCTACTACTGTGGGCAGGAATCCCTTAGAAGAAATGGAGTAGCCATCATGGTCAACAAAAGAGTCCGAAATACAGTACTTGGATGCAATCTCAAAAACGACAGAATGATCTCTGTTCGTTTCCAAGGCAAACCATTCAATATGACAGTAATCCAAGTCTATGCCCTGACCAGTAACGCTGAAGAAGCTGAAGTTGAACGGTTCTATGAAGACCAACAAGACCTTCTAGAACTAACACCCGAAAAAGATGTCCTTTTCATTATAGGGGACTGGAATGCAAAAGTAGGAAGCCAAGAAACACCTGGAGTAACAGGCAAATTTGGCCTTGGAGTACAGAATGAAGCAGGGCAAAGGCATAGAGTTCCGCCAAGAAAATGCACTGGTCATAGCAAACACCCTCTTCCAACAACACAAGAGAAGACTCTACACATGGACATCACCAGATGGTCAACACCAAAATCAGATTGATTATATTCTTTGCAGCCAAAGATGGAGAAGCTCTATATAGTCAACAAAAACAAGACCAGGAGCTGACTGTGGCTCAAATCATGAACTCCTGATTGCCAAATTCAGACTTAAATTGAAGAAAGTGGGGAAAACCACTAGACCATTCAGGTATGACCTAAATCAAATCCCTTATGATTATACAGTGGAAGTGAGAAATAGATTTAAGGGTCTAGATCTGATAGATAGAGTGCCTGATGAACTATGGAATGAGGTTCATGACATTGTACAGGAGACAGGGATCAAGACCATCCCCATGGAAGAGAAATGCAAAAAAGCAAAATGGCTGTCTGAGGAGGCCTTACAAATAGCTGTGAAAAGAAGAAAAGTGAAAAGCAAAGGAGAAAAGGAAAGATATACCCATTTGAACGCAGAGTTCCAAAGAATAGCAAGGAGAGATAAGAAAGCCTTCCTTAGCAATCAATGCAGAGAAATAGAGGAAAACAACAGAATGGGAAAAACTAGAGATCTCTTCAAGAAAGTTAGAGATACCAAGGGAACATTCCATGCAAAGATTGGCTTGATGAAGGACAGAAATGGTAGGGACCCAACAGAAGCAGGAATGGTCATTTGACCCCTAATGTCAGCAGTGCTGCCTTTGAGTAATGCCACCACCCTGGGTCCTCCCTTCCCTTCCCTCGGTTCCTGGGCAGGTCACCACCACCCCCACAATCTCCCTGCCTCCAGGATCTCTTTCCGCCTTCTGAGTCACACTGAAATGGCCTAAACTCTGAATTAGGAAATCTTTATCCCTATAATTTGAATTGCTTCTTAAGTCTCTTTATGTCTCTTTATGTCCAACCTGGTCCTTCTATTTGAGTTGACAATCTTCATTATGGAAGGATGCAGCTCTCATGGGGGAAAGAAGTTTAGAGGGAGAAAAGTCTTCAAAGTTAAGGAGAAACCAAGTTTAGAGGGAGAATGGTCTTCAAAGGTCTGGAAAGCTTTGCAGAACAGGGCCATGCTCAGCATTGCTCTTTGTAGGCTGCTGAGAAATGGCATCTGAGTGCCCGCAGGCAGAGCTGCAGGTCTTTTGCTAACAATACCTCTTCAGGACTCACTGGGCTGAGAGTTAGAAAGCCAAGGGGGACTGCCCGTGGTGCTGGTGGGAGATGGTGCTCTGCGGGTGACCCAGACCTGCTGGGGTGCGCTTGCCAGGACCGACTCTGTTTCTTCTCTAGAGCTGAAAGTCAGGTCAGGAAATAAAGACTTTGAAAAACACAGAAATCTTCTCCCTTCTGGACAGTGTTGGAAAACTTCCGAAAATGCTTCCTTCTAGGGCCCTTATTTTTCTCTCTCTTTTTTTTTTTTTCTCTTCAGGACTCACTGGGCTGAGAGTTAGAAAGCCAAGGGGGACTGCCCGTGGTGCTGGTGGGAGATGGTGCTCTGCGGGTGACCCAGACCTGCTGGGGTGCGCTTGCCAGGACCGACTCTGTTTCTTCTCTAGAGCTGAAAGTCAGGTCAGGAAATAAAGACTTTGAAAAACACAGAAATCTTCTCCCTTCTGGACAGTGTTGGAAAACTTCCGAAAATGCTTCCTTCTAGGGCCCTTATTTTTCTCTCTCTTTTTTTTTTTTTGGCAGGATCCTTCAGATTCAATCAGATAGGAAAATATTTTTCAGATACAATGCTACTTTATTAAAAGTTATCAGATAGGGAAAATTCAGATGGAAAAGATAGCATTTCAAAATCTCTTGATTTTTACTTGATTCTTAAAAGGATTTCATGTCCCCTATGTATCTTTTTGGGACTTCTCTGGTGGCTCAGATGGTAAAGAACCCACCTGCCAATACAAGAGACATCAGTTTGATTCCCGGGTTGGGAAGATCCCCTAGAGAAGGGAGCGACCACCCACTCCAGTGCTCTTGCCTGGAGAATCCCATGGACAGAGGAGCCTGGTAGGATTCAGTTCAGTTCAGTCGCTCAGTCCTGTCCAACTAATTGCGACCCCATGAATCGCAGCACGCTAGGCCTCCCTGTCCATCACCAACTCCTGGAGTTCACTCAGACTCACATCCATCGAGTCAGTGATGCCATCCAGCCATCTCATCCTCAGTCATCCCCTTCTCCTCCTGCCCCCAATCCCTCCCAGCATCAGGGTCTTTTCCAATGAGTCAACTCTTCGCATGAGGTGGCCAAAGTACTGGAGCTTCAGCTTTAGCATCATTCCTTCCAAAGAAATCCCAGGGTTGATCTCCTTCAGAATGGACTGGTTGGATCTCCTTGCAGTCCAAAGGACTCTCAAGAGTCTTCTCCAACACCACAGTTCAAAAGCATCAATTCTTCGGAGCTCAGCCTTTTTCACAGTCCAACTCTCACATCCATACACGACCACTGGGAAAACCATAGCCTTGACTAGACAGACCTTAGTCGGCAAAGTAATGTCTCTGCTTTTGAATATGCTATCTAGGTTGGTCATAACTTTTCTTCCAAGGAGTAAGCGTCTTTTAATTTCATGGCTGCAGTCACCATCTGCA